>VXBX01003195.1:193517-227668 GCA_013400415.1 Scytalopus superciliaris | reverse complement strand
TTTTTTTTTGGGTGATGCTATCTTCTAAATCAAAATTTTGACTAAGATATACTGTGGGTAAAGAATAGTGTGCTCCAAATCGCAAAGAAAGTACATTACTTAGCTGACAGCTGACCTGCCATTTGTAATTAATATTGGAACAGAAATAAACCAAAATGACTGCTTTTCCATCTGATATAACTTGTCTTCTGTCTTGTCCTCTTTAAACCTTTCAGCACACTACATCTATTGGCATATCCTTCTAAAATCCCTTTCATCACTGTGTTTTGATCTCTTTACCTTGTTGATCCCATTTTCTCATAGTGTAATTTTGTTTAATTGAACAATGTTCTCTTAATTAAGAAATAATTAAAGTGGAATTTCACTGAAAATATCTAGGTCTTACCTTATTTCCTGTTTTGCCTAGGAAGACAATCTGTTGGAGCAGCTGTGTGAACAATAAAGCCCACCTCGTATTAAGAGGCTAATCTGTTTTAACCATAATAAAAGTTATCTTAGTACTGCAGATACCCAGAAGGATCTTTTCACTCTCTTCCTTATCTCTTTTAAATCTCTCAGAGAAATGATAAATCTCTTCTTATATTCTCCTGGATCTAATTTACATACTGTCAGCACTCTTGACTGGTCCCAGAAATTGACACATGCAAGAGAATTGAAAAAGAATTATTAAGTTGAACTATTAAAGGAAGTGAGAAGGGAAAGAAATGAATATTTGTGAGGAACATGCACAGAGCCTATAGTAAAATAGAAAATGTGGCAGTTAAGGATGATGCATTTCTTCTTTCAATATAAGCAGATAATTATGACTATTATGTCTGAAATCCAATTAGATATTTAGGAAGAAAATTCCATCAAAGACTTTTCATCCTATTATCTTTATTCAGTGCGTAATATCTGTGAACAGAAAATAGTTCAGCACAGAGCCCGAGTGCCCATGGCTATCTCATAAATATATATATATATATATATACATATATATATATATATATATATATATACACACATGTTTATACATATTGTATATTATGTGTATGTGTAAGACCCTTTGGAACACCAAGTCAAATCATATTAGTAGCAACAGCAGACTAGTGTTAATTTAAACTTTCATTAGTTTCCTGCTAGTATCTCTTCAACTTCATCATTCCCTGACAAGCACAAGGGGAAATGATATGCCACTTTTCATTTTCCAAATATGATACATTTAATAATGAAAGCATTGTTTTTAAACTCTACAAATTGAATGAGAGCTATTAAAATAGGACATTTTTAATAAGAGTGAGGTGCAAGGTGGCAGAGCTGACCACTCAGAAGTTAGGGTGAGGAAAATGAAACATGTGAGAATTAAGGATGTTTTAGAGAAAAACAACCAGACATAGGTGTATATATATATATATGCATCTATATTGTCATAGTTCCACTGTGTACTCTTAAAAAGCTGTAAATGTTCAGAAATACTTTACTTTTTCAGGGAGGGAAAAAAAAAAAACCAAACAAGTTTTGAATTATATATTTGAACTATCTCTGGCAATTGCTAGTTCTGCTGGTAATTATTGAAGGCTGAAAAACTGTTATGTGCATGTGTGACAGACTCCCCAGAGACAGCATGGCAAATATTAAACCTGCTGTATGTGCTTGATCTGAACCATAAAAGCAAGTGTATAATCAAATAAAACAGGCCTATAAAGTACACTCACTCTTCAAAGCTTGCTATTAAAGTGTCTTTGTTGGATTCAATGTTTATTGGGCTTCAGTGATTTCTAGAGCAAATGTGCTTAATTTTACTCAAGGCTTGATGTGTCCCTTTCCAGGAGCCAAGCAGACCTTTCTGTCGTGTTTCCTGGTGTGTGGAGCAGGGAGATATTTCAAGGCTACAACTACACATGCATGTTATCACAATATAGGTGAGTGTCTGAATTATACATTAACTAGCTGGTGTGGTGGTTCTTTGACGGACCAGTTCCATAATCACAACTTTTGCTGTTTATACTGATTTTGACCAGAATAGAGTTAATTTACTTTACAGTGGCTAGTATGGGGCTACGTTTTGGATTTGTAGTGGAAGCAGCATTGATAACACAAGGATGTTTTAACTGTTGCTGAACAGTGCTTGGACAGTGCCAAGGCCTTTCTTGCTCCCCACCCTGTCCTGCCAGTGAGTGGGCTATGGGGGGCACAAGAAGCTGTGAGAGGACACAGTTGGGACAGTTGACCTGAACAAACCACAGGGATATTCCAAACCAGAGGACTGGTTGGCCAGGGCTGTCATTGCTCAAGGACTGGCTGGGCATCACCACAACCATTGGTTGATGGTGAGAATTACTTTTTTTTCAATCACTTGTTTTTCTTGGTTTTAGTCTTTTTGTTCTTTTAAGATTTTATCTTTTTTTTTTTTTTTTTTTTCTTTTTTTTTTTTTTTTCATTATTAAACTGTCTTTATCTCAACCCACAGGGTTTTTTTTCATTTTTACTGGATGGTTCTTCTCTCTCCCATCTCACTAAGTGGAGGGATTAAACAATGATGCTGTTGTATGTGTATGAGCCTGCATAAAGATGATTCCTGTGAAGTAGCTGAGATGTTATAAATTCCTATCTCCTCTTGCTTTGACATGATTTGTATTACCCTCCTTTAGATACACACATACACTAACCAGTTTCTTGTGATGCCAAATGCTGGAAAGTAAATTCCAAAATTAAAATATGTCACAAAGAAGAGATATTAATATATTCTTCATTTATTCTTCTACATTTCCCTTTAGGGTTTCCAGCAGTCAATCTACATGTGTTTCATTTTGCATATGCCTATATAGAAACAGAAACAATAAATTTAATGTTTGGAATTACCTGAATTCTAAAAATGAGCAAATATTTAGTCCCACAAGCCACAAAGAACAGCAGAAAATAAATATAGTTATGGAGAAAGAGTAATGAAGGGCTGGGTGCACTGCCAGATTTCTGAATGACATGGCATTACTTCACAGTTGGAATTCTTAAGTGCAGTCACACAGCAAGAGGAATCTTTGTATAGTATGCAATGTCTATAAAACAGTCTGTGAAAAATTTAACATTAAAATGGTTTGATGAAAAGGATAAATGCAGATTTTGAAATAACCTTGATTGTAGGCTTTATTGTTCCATCAGCATATTTCATTGGCTTTGAGAGTAATTTGCTCTTGTAAAAAATCAATGGATACTATACCAATGTACTCGATATAGGGTGAGTATATGGTATAAGTAACAGTAACATTCACATTTTCAGTGCACAAATACCATTTCAATTTGGCATATTTTTGACTGATTTTTTTAACAGTTCTGTGAAGCACTTACTTATGTAACCAATACTAAAAGTATGTAATTTCACTTCTTTTATCTTCCAGCATAAACTGCTGGAAATATAAAACAGTATTTTTCATTCTTAAGTTCTTCTTTGTGCATAATAATTTCAACCCCCCCAAACCCAGGTGTTAAGTGCTGCTGCCTGGATACCCTGTTATGGGAAATTCTCTGCTCACTTGGCACAGATCTAAATGATTACCTAAATTATTATACACGGAAAATCATCTTAAAAGGAAAATAGGTTAAAGGGTAAAAAAAAAAAAAAGGAAGTACATGCTTCCAAAAGTGGAGGAAATGATAGTACTTTCCTAATCTCCTTTCTTCCACAGCTATTTATCTTCAACTACTGTTTCACTTTAATTCTTAATCCTTAAGCACTGGAAAAAAAAATAATAATTAAAAAAAAGACATTGATTTAATTGGAATGAGGGTACATCCTTTTTTTTGATGTATTTCAAGTTTAAATAGTTCTGGGTCAGAATTAAGATTATTGGTTAGATCAGTATGATTATTTCTTAAATCCAATGAGGTCTGCTTGTATTATGTATTGTTTCATTCTTATCAATACTTCCTTGAAGTGCTGCTAGATTTAAGTGAAAGAAAATGGGTTTGAAGAATAGATTATGTCATCTACATTAAAACAAACTCAATGTGAAAAATGTTTGCTTATGGAAATAATTATTTTTCTCCTCCGGTTTCACAAAAATCATTAAACGGTATTGTACATTCCACTTAATAATTTTTCTTAACGCTACAAAATGTATTTAATTTTGTAGTAAAGGATAAATGGTCAATGACTCACATATATTAATTCAGAAACATCTGCCTGCTTACAGATAAGAGTCAGGGGAGGAAGGCAACTGTGTTCAAGTTGAGAAAAATAATTATACTGAAGTAGTAGTTATTAATGGATTGACATTATTTCTCAGATGTCATTGAATGGAGAAATGCTCAGGTGCTTTAAATCCTTTCTGTGTCAGTCCCTAGTCTGGAAGTATTTTGGAACGGTTGATCTTTCTTGTCTAAACTGAAGAAGTATATGAAGTTGTCTCATGGTGAAATGAAAATAACCTCCACATTGCGTTTGACTGTTGTTTTGGTCTGTCTTGTGGGGGTTTTTTTTGGTTTGTTTTTGTTTTGTTTTGGTTGGTTTTTTTTGATTGTACAAAACCAACTTATTTATACAGAGTCTTTGTAAGGTGAGGCAGGAAAAAAATAGAAATGTATGTAGTCCTGGAAACGAATGTTCTGTATTGTGAGCTTAAGGGGAAAAAACCCAAAAAACATTGTGGTTGTTTGGCTCAGATTTTTTTTGTTTAACATAAACGACAACCCATTTTTGGCCTCTTTTAAGGGATTGTTAAACACTGGTGTGATGGGGGGAATGTAATTATTGTACACTGAGGCTAAGTTGGTTTCACTCGAAATGATTTAGTTAGCAAAAATGGTAATGCATAATGAATGTATGTTGAATGTATAATGCTTTTCCTTGCAGTACTTGTTATCAGAAGTAGTCAATGCCAAAATTTTATTTTCAAATACAATGTATTTTATTTTAATTACATTAAATTAATTTGACCAGAAAAAGAGAGATAATGGTGTGGGGAGAATGTGAATGATAATCTACAAACATGCAGAGAGACAAAATGGAATTAGTTTAGAATTTTTTTTAACAATTGTCCTTTTTAATAGCTGTGCAGGGTGGTGACTGAGACTGTATTTTCAATTACTCTTCAGGTCATTAATGTTGATTACATTCTTCTCCTAACCATAACTCTTTATTTAATGAAAATGTATGCCACCCACTAAGCAGGCACGTAGTTAGGGAACAATGCAGCTGGATTTGATTGCCCTATTAACAATAATCATCATGAGACTTTGGGAGTAATAATTTAATGACTTCTTGCACTCTTGTGCTACTTTTTGGTAGTGTTCATTTAGCATGTACTACAGTGATATCTCTAATGAAATTTAAACTTGCCAGCCAGCAAGCATTATTAGCTAGAGTTAGGCAGGTATTGAAATACCACACCTAGCAGGGCTCCAGCAGCTGCCATTAAAATATCTGTGGACAAGGTAACTTAATTTGAATAAAGCAGGGTGGCCTCTCAGAGACAGATAATTAAATAAATAATTTGCAATGACTGACAGGGCTAACATGGAGGACCATGTGCAGGGAAAGACAGTAGTGAAGAGGGAGGGTAATATTGCTCTATTTGGCTGTCTTCTCCTCACCATTCCCAGTCACTGCTGGCCTTGTGGATGAAACACAAGGCTGGGGCACAGAGCTGGAACTGACCCAATGAGAGAAGATGATGGGACAGCTAAAAGTTCCCTTTTATGGGCCTCAGTGAGGCTTAAAGATAGATCAGCTGTCGAACTCTCACCTCATGGATGCAGCTGTGGTCATGCCCTGTTCCCTACAGAATTCCTTCTTCTGTATTCCGAATTGACCAGTGGAAATTGTTTTGCTGATGCAAAAGAATGAACTGCCATGGAAGACATTTTACTCAGTCTTAGAGGAAGAATTACAGTTAGGGGAGGGAGCTGCTGTTGTTGCTTGTGCCGTCAACACTTCTTTGAGCCAGAATAGAGAACGCTGTGTTTCAATTATCTGGCTGCATATTTGCACACATTTTCTCCTCACTCAACTGGTTCTCTGAGCTTTGTTATACATATTCAAGCTAAAGAGTACACTTAGTAAGATTGTACTAAACAAAGACTTACCACTGAAAAATATCCACAGAAACACAGTGTACTCTGGCCATCCAACATGGGCACTAATTGCCTGAGTACTGGTGTGTGAGGTCAGTTGCCTGCTTGCCAATGAAACCCAACATAATTCTTTTTCAAAACTTTTTTTCAGCATAAGTCACACTTCAGCCAGATGTTGCTTGATACCACGTTTGATTACATGAGTCCAACAACTAAACTCTGTCAGTGAGTGCTCCTGCTTCGTTCGTTAAACTTTACTGCAGTTTGCTGAAATTAGTCTGTTTAACACTGGATTGAAGGTCTCAAGGGCCTTTCACAAGGCCAGTAATATCTCTCAGCTCAGAGGCAGTAGCTAATAGATGAAAGGCTGTGAAGAGGTACCTTCCTAGAACTTCACTGGTATAACTGCTGATCAGTAAACCTGGTGCATCTTGGCTGAGATCAAAGAATGTCACTGGCAGCACTGGCTGAAGGCAAACATTCCCACTTAGAGTTGAAGGATAGTTTAACAAGCTGCTCTTTATTATAGTCCACTAATTGCTAACTGACTGAAGTCCATACTCGGTTTGTCACCACTCCATCAACAGGTCATGTTGCAGAACAGAGGAAATGTAAGCTTTCCAGGAAGGCTTATTTACCCTCAAAGAAAATAATGAATATTTAACCTTGAAATGTTAAACAAATTAATTTTCATCTCACGTGTAATTATGGGCAAACCTAATAATGTGTATATATACTACAAAAATAAAATGGAAGACTTCTGTTGTCCTAAACAGGCCACAAGTAATATCCAAGTTCTCAGTGAAAAAGGGAGTCTGCCACAGGAAGTCAAAGTAAAATGTTTGTGGTTGTCCTTTATCTAAGTTATGTTAAGCTGATTGTGTATTTATGCTTTTCTCTGTACTGGTGACAAAGCCTCAAACTATGTATGTGCTGCAGTAATCTCACAACTAGTGCAGTGGAGCAGCTTCCTTCAGTGTCTGTTTCTAATACTGCTTTCACTCTTTCCTAGTGTCCTTCAGAGTGTCTGATGCAGTTGGTAAAAGTTCAGTTTCTTGACTTGCACCTGGTTATAAATCTGTGGATTACATAGATTTTTAGAGGATTACATGTTTTATTACATTAGAAGAATACATTTAAAATATCTTTAAATATTTAAGAAGAATATATGAGAAATGTAACATTAGAATATAATATTAAATTAAGACAATATAAGAGAGTACAAGAGATTTCATGCTTGCACTTCAGAGAACTTTTTGCAACATCTCTAAACTGCTGTGGGTAGGAATATTTCCAGAGTGAGAACAGAGGGAAGACTGTAAGTAGTTAACAAGTAGTCATTGTGTCCTAGGAGATAGTAAGAATATATGTATATTCTTGTTATAGCTTTACAATATACGCCTACTGTCTAAATGAAATTCCCTGCACATGTAGAGAGTATCCAATATAATTCTGTGTTTAATGTAAATATAGAAACAAAAGTAGGTATCCATGTGATTAATGAGGTTATATCCAGTTCTGCACTGAGGCTTGCCCTAAAATTTCTTCTGCAGACAAAAGTGGCCACAACCCTCACCCCCTGACCAGACTTCCTGTGCTCTGCAGCACTTGCAGCCCAAAGATTTCCAGTAATCATGAGGTTAATTGAATATACACTGTACCAGTGTCCTAGGAAAGAGTCAGGAGCCAGTGGGTGCTATTGGAACCACTTGTGATACCAGGGTACTCTTTCCTGACTGGTCTTTATCCTGCATGTAACTGGATGGGGACCAGGCTGCTGATAGCAGAGAGCAACAGTCTCCGAGTGATAAAATGGCAATCCCAGACAGAAGTCTTGCCTAGATGTAAGGGAAACAGCTCTTGGGAACTCTCCAAGCTTCAAATGATTAGAAAGGCAGGTTTAGTACCTGTTCAAGTAGCCTGTTTGTCACAACTGGCTCTTCTTAGCAGAGGTGAAGGCACAGACCCACTGATTTTGACAGAAACTGGAATCTAGTCCTTCAACAATGAAGGTTGAAGTTTGAGCTAAAATGTCATGCATATCTTTTTAGGTCCAGGTTTCTGGTTTTGAATTGTTTAATTGTTGCTGTTCTCCAGTAATGCTCATTTCAATAACTGACACCTATCTCATTAGTCTTAAGATCTTTTAACAGGAATAAAAGTGACCCAAGCAGTTGTTAATTGATTGCTATCTGGACAAGTAGTAGGAGAAAAGTTTCATTGTTTATGGACTTTCTATGCTGTAACACAGGAAGTTTGAGGACAAAATATAGTGCTAAGCAGATACAGTGGAGAGCAGAAGGAAGTATCAGACTGTACAGAACTTTCTAACAATACACACCACAAAATTTCTGTGTAATTCTCTCACAAACTGTTACTCTTAAAAATGAATAAATATGAGTGCCAAAAACTATCTGCTTTACAAGCTTATACTTTTACAAGAAGGAAGAATCAACTGTTAAGTCTTGTGACTGTAGATACAAAATTAGATGAGACCCAAAAAGTACAAATTAAAAAGAAAAAATAATCTGTTCTAGATGCTATGTCTTGTAAGGCAGTAGAAACCATATCAGCATTGGAGGACAATATAACAGGAAGTGTTATGAATATCAATCAAAGAAAATGTTTCTAAATATCCCAGAAATTCACACAGTACAGTTTGACTGTCATACAATGTCAAAATTTAGTCAGCTTTAATAGACACAGTATTTCACCTTTGATGCTCAAACCAAACCTGATGTTTTTCTATTATTTGCAAAATGCCATAATTTCATGTCAAAGAGAAAGGGTGTTACTTTACATTTTTGTCATGCCCAGGGAACAGACTGATGACTCCTGGAGTGATTGTGGTCACACAGTAGCCACTATAATGCTTCATTCTGTCTAGTAAGTCAGATTTTGGTCACTTCAATAAAATTCTGGTTTATTGACTATAGTGGGAGAGAGTGTGTTCCTTATTATGTAAAACAAATGCAGTAATTTCTCTAAGAACTTCTTATCCTTTCCTAAACAGAAGCTATTATGGCATAGTTTAGTTACCTATGTAACCATTCTTTACTTAGAACCACCTAAAATATCTCCTGCAATTTACAGCTTCTATCTGGTGAAGAGATGTCAAGAGTTATTTAATCCACTCAAGTGTGGTATCAGATGTTTATTATATAAAGTGTATCCATTTGTATCTCAAGAGTCTTGTCTTACTTATTCATATGGTCGCTCTTTATTTTCTCCCACTTCAAGGAACTATATGTGTTAATCTAAACTTTAATAGGAAAATATGTGTCCAGGCATTTTTCAGCTGCTGAGAAAACACACAGTTTGAAAGGGAACCATTTCAATCTGGCCCTGACAATCTTTCCTAGCTCTTCACTTCAGTGATTCTTTGTATTCCATCTTTCATATGAGGTAGAGACATCTTTGTCAAGCACCAGGAACTGACCTGTATGATTTCTTTGAGCTTCCTGCCCTATCTATTGACAACCTATATTGCTTACTAGATAGTATTTTCTGAATATCTAAGACAGATATCAAATAGCTGTATCTAAATCTTTTCCACAGATGAACTCTGACATTAAGAAAATTAAAATCTGTTTTGTCATACCATATTAAAAGTGTTTTCTGACATTTACAGGATTGTTTGGTACTGGATTTAGGTTGGGTTGCTTTTGGAATAGTATTTGAAAGGGAAATAAAATCTTCAAGGGAATCTTAGAAGTTCTCTCAGAAAGTTAAAAAAGAAATAAATAAACAAACAAACAAAAATAAGTTTGTCTGACAATTATTCACTATAAAGGCTTTGATTTTAATTCTTGATATTTGCCAGAACTTCTAAAGCATAAAAAGAGAATGAAAAGGGCTTAGTTATTTGGGGATTTAGGACTATAATAACATTGATGGTAATATGATTAAAAATTGTGAGGCTTGGTAGGTTTAGCAATTCTGTGTTAGAATTGAAGACAAACCTGAGAAAGTGTGATATTTCTTGGACTTCAATTCTGTGGAATGAACATGCAAATTCAATTTACTAATCTTACCTCAAAACTCTCCAGACTGGGGTGGGAGGAAAGAAGGAAACCACCACCACCACCAAAAAATAAAATAAAATTAAAACAAAAAAAAACATGGAAAAGGCAACACAAAATTTTTATATGGTTAAGAAGTAAAGCGTATGCAGCTGATTTTAGGGTGTTTTCCTTTTATGTTTTGCTTTCTTACAGTCTACATTGTTTCTCAATTCTTTGAGACAGAATGGTGATTATTGCTGTCTTACAGACGTATATAAATACTCTATATTCTTAAACTTTGCAGCTTCTCTAATTTATGTTCTATTTTGGTTGTATTTCTAACATCTCCAGAGACTTAAACCACTTTTGCATTCCTGTTTACATATCACTTATTTGGCATATAAACATGGGAATACTTTTCTGCAGGAGCTTTTTACTTCAGATTTCTTCCACTCATACTGCTGTTGGAAGAAGGGGTTTGGAGTTATTCAGGTTAATTAGGACTGGTGCATTTCTTCTGTAAACACTTGTGATTCACAAAGACAGTGAGTTTTTTGAGGCTCTAATAACAAAGAAATGGATGTCTGTCTTGAAAAGGATAAACATATCTGCAGAAAACTGTCCTGGACATGCAAGGGGAAGTTGTTACGCCTTGAAAAATAAGCTGGATGAAGGACAGTAAATGTGGTAGTGACACATGATATTAAGAAAACTGCAAACAGCTTGGGAAGTAGTTTCTTGGTAATTTTTGTTTGTTGGGGGTTTTATTTTTGTTGTTTGATTTGAGGTGGTCGTTCTATGATTTGAGGGGTTTGTTGTGATGTTTTTGTTTGTTTGTTTGTTTCGGTTTTGTTTGTGGTTGGTGGTTATTTGCTTGTCTTGGTTTTGGAGGGGGCATGGGGTTTTTTTGTTGGGTTATTTGGGGTTTTGTTTGTTTGGTTTGTTGTTTTGGGTTTTTTTTTTTTTAATCTGAGGGAATAGGCAAGAACTGTCTGAATTTATCAGTAGCATCAGTTGCCAGAACTTTTTTGCACTGTATATCAATGTAGTACCATGTACATTAGTATCATACCAGTGGAAGAAACCATGTACATCTAATTGTTCTCCTTGAATAGCATCAATCTCCCCATATTTTTATCCTGTCAAGTTAGGCAGTTCCCTACAAACTATTCACACAGATGTGTGATAGTAATAACCATTAAAAGAAACCCCAATCAGATTAGAACCTTCAGTAGAAGACAAAGGTTTTGAAAAATGGTTTCAATAAATGTCAGGTTTTAGCAGAGCAGTGGGACTGAAAACTGGCTATTTTCAATGAATTTGTCCATTTCAATATTTTATTGATGAAAACTTTAATTTCCATGTCAGTGTATTTTTTTTCCTGTGTAAAACCCAATTTTGTTTTCAGTATGCATATTTTAAAGGCTAATAATAATAATAAAAAAATCAGAATCCTTTAACCAAAATATTGCTCAGACTCCAACTTTTAGAGTTTGCAATATTGAAATACTTGAGAATTTAACAATATGACAAAACTTCCAAGGCAGAATAGACAGAGGCATTTAACAAAATTTTCATATAAGTACCCTGTTGATAGAAGAAAAAGATATATGTTATAATGCCACTCCAGCTAGTCAGGGAACCAAGTACTGATGAATCAGGATCATAAACTCTTTTTACCTCCTTGTTCTTCCTGTGCCCAATGTTATTCCTTAAGAATAATGTCCTTCTTAAACTTCATGCAACTGGCTCTTTCTGGGGGTTTTGGGAAGGTTTTTCTGTTGAACGTTTTTTAAGGTGGGTTTTTGTTTCTTTGTCTGGTTGGTTTTTATTGTTGTTTTGGTTTTGTTTGTTTGGTTTTGGGTTTTGTTGTTGTTTGGGGGTTTTTTTGTACAGCTGCTTGTATTTTCAAATGTCTTTATTTACACCTGAAAATATAGCCATGGAAAGCATTCCATTTTCTGAGCACTGGGCTGTTGGGTTTTTTTCTGTTGAATTTATGCTTATGTAGTCTAGCAGATATAGTTTATGTAGTTGAGATACACAGTAATGGATGCTGATAAATTCCTGAGGAATCAGATAGTACCGGTTTTGTTTCCTGAAAGAAAATAAAAGTCTTCACCAAGATGGCTTGAAATTTTTATTTTCTTTTAGATCTACAACTGGATGGTTTGCTAAGAGCACTAGGAAGACACTGTGTACCCACTGCCTGTCCACAGACATGATAGTCTTTGCTCCTGGTATGATCATTGTTGCCTTTAACAGCATTAACATTAGAGGGAGTTAAATCAAGACTCTGAGAATTGAGAGTACACCTGAATTCACTGCATATCTTAGTCATATCCTGTATTTCACAGTCACATCATATTCTGAGCTGGAAGGGACCCACAAGGGTCATTGAACCCAACATCCAGGCCTAACTCCATTATATCCTAATCCTCCTCCAAGCTCAAGTTTCCAGTGGAAGTGTAGTTGAAATTTGTCATGTTTGTGTCAGCATGTTGCTTATTCTAATCTAAATGGGACATGAGGATTGTGACCTGTACCTGTTTTGAAATTTGGATACACCCTATGAAATTTTGCAATAGTTCACCATTGGGATGATTTTGAAGTACACTGTTGCACTTAATAGAAATCTTTTTTTCTTCTCCAGAGTGTAGGTCCTGTTTTGTGTTAAAGATATTTAAAAGAAGTCTCTCTGAAGGTATGTGGTCAGTGAGACAGTGACAAGAGTGTGTTTAAAAAATAAAAAAAGGTTTTTGAATTCTAGAAGAGTTTGATTTGACCACAAACTATCTATACAGAAGCATAAAACCTGACATAAAAATAAATAAATGTATACATGCTGAAGTTTCCAAAGAGAGAACCCAAAGTGAGAAGGAAGAGAAATAGATAGGTTTACAAATACTTTTTCTCCCTACCCTCTGTGTCCTGGCAGCAGTTATTCTTCTTAAGGTTTCTTCTCAGCCTGGGAAGAAGGTATTTATGAGAATGGCAGCGCTTTCCAAGTCCCAGGAAACACTTCCTTTCTGTTTTCCAACCTGAGGTCCAGCTGGGTGTTTCTTCCCAGGAGGGGCAGCATGGGCTGCAGGCTCCACACTTCCCATTCACTCAGCCTCTGAACCCCACTGTGTATTCCAACAGCTTTTCCCAGCTGAGGATATGCTTCTGTTTTATGGAAGGTTCATCCTGCTGTTTCTGTTAGAGATTGTGCATGGGTCAAGGGGCAAAAGCTGAAACAAGGTGAAGGGCCCTTACAAATGCCTTGAGAGGAATATTGCACAGTAAGGTATAAACAAATGAACAGGATGAGTTCAAAGATGTAATGCACTTTCTGTTTTTCCATGTGAATTTAGCTAGCCCATTCCCACCTGAAAAATGAAACAAAATGCAAGAAGAATCATGTGACCAGGAACATCCACATTACAATGCTTTTGTTTGATGTTTTGGCCTTAGAGAGTGTAAATGATCTTTGCATTCAGTTTAAAGGTTAACCCTTTCCTAACTACTGCCAACTTTGGCGCTATATATATTGTGTAATGAAAGGCTGGCTGAAATTTCAGAGCATAAAGAGCAGTATTTTGCTGGAGCCACAAAAGAATGTAGCCTAGCAATGTTTTTCTGGTTGTTTTTTTTTTTTTTTTTTTTTCGGGTGGGGGGAGGATTTAATGACAGTTTTGTCCCAAGCTAAGAAATTTCAGAACTGGTAAATTGTCACTTCTCCTCTTTTCTGTTTTCTATTTTCTTGACAGAGCTTATATACTTATATTATTTCTTCTAAAGTCCCTAAGCTATTTAACATTCATTTATCCTATAGCTCAGAGGTGTTTAGTGATACCATGTTGCTGTCAAAATAATGATGACATTACAGAGATGAGTAAATACATGGTGGATGTCACATACTTTCTCTACTAGCAAAGAACTGAAGCTAGAAGAAAAAGAGTAATGTGTGTATAACCCTTAGGGAATCTCTCTGGTCACTCCTCTCCTCCTTTTATTTTTCCATTATCATTGACATTTCTGAAAATGGAGCCTTGTTAAAGACTTAGGCTTTTATCAGTGGGCTGGCAAAATAAGGTTTCCCTGAGGGATAATGCATATGAAAAAAGGATTTATGTGAAACACTGTAATAATATTGTTGTGGTGGTATCTTGCAAGATGAGGCAGAGTGGAGTAATGTACTACAGAAGTTATTTAAAGGTTGGAATCTAATGTCTTTACCCACTTTGTCTTCAGAGCACGTTGTCCATAAAGTGTTAGTAAGTAAATCAATTGCCACCTAAACAAGAAAGGATGGCTTTGTAGCTAGGATGGTCAAGAAACTCAAACTGTGTTCTTAATGTAGCCACTTTGTTCCTGTGAAACCTCAGAAAAATTATTTGACCAGCCCCACAGATGGAAAAGTCACATTACAATCTCTTAAACTTTTTCATGTGTTTATGCTAAAATAATGACACAAGTGAGTGCCTGTTAGATATTCTCTATGCTTATGCTTTCATCAATCAAATCCCCAGATTTTTCTTATACTCTAGCTCTTGGACTGCCCTCTTCTGGGGACCTTAAATATGTCCCAGATGAAAAAAAATCTTAAATTGACCTACTTGTTGCAACCTGCCAAGTTACTAATAGACACCAGTCTGTTCTTTTCAACTCCAGAGTGTAAAAAGTTGTCAATTTGTATGCAAAAGGCAGCATCTTTGGGGCCAGCCTGCAGCTCCTGAGGTTCACTTTCTCCATGGGCAAGATACAGATTCTGATTCATAAATATTGGCAGAGGTTGCTGTGCGGTAGGATCTCAGTAATCCACAGCTGGTTGGATAAAATTTATTATTAAGACAAAGATCCTGTGACACTTCTCTGCAGAAGTATAAATGGCTTGAAATAATACACACCCGAATTCAAGACTTTACTGCAAATCAGTGCAACAGCCATCCACTGCAGGAGTAGCTCTATGAAATAACCATAATGACAATCAAATCCAATGTGCACATGAAAAGGTGACCTATGCATAACTCTTTGATTCTAATTCTCTTTTTTTCAGCTTGTGGCAATTTATTTATTTATTGCCAGAGTTGTTAGGGGTACAGTGAAACAAAATGAAATCTATTTATAATACATCTTCAGATTCTCAATAAGGTAAGTTTTGAATCACAAAATAAAGAAAAAAATATTAAATGCTGTACTTTGTTTCCCTCCCTGTGGGTGGCTTTTATAGTAGTAAGAAAGCAAATGTTAGCTTGTTATAAGAAGTGACCAGCCATCCACTGGATATCACCTTTTCAACTGAAGGGGAAATAGCATTCCTTTTCACTAAAGCTACTTCTTTTATTTGTGTTAAACATATGCATTCACTCAGTAGATTCTCTGCAGCAGATAATAAATTAAATATGAAATAATATTAAAAAATCCATGCACAATGCACACAGAATATAAAAAACTTTGTGCAATTACTGCTGAGCTTTTGTATTCACTGTAATATCAACTCAGATGATACCAAAAATCCTCACTATGTCTTTTCTTCAAAAGTAAATAGGATATGATTTGGAGGAGTTTGGTCATGGATGTTTGTGGGGTTTTTTCGCTCACTTTTCTATTCCTCAGTCCAGAAAGTGGTTTTGTTTTAATAAAATGCAGATTATTATTGCGCCTTACTGATAAGGTAATTAAAAGCTTAATCTAGAAAATTTTATCCAGTTCTTTGGACATAGCACCAGAGGTTCAGGTGATCTGAATTATGTTCTTGATTTGACCAGTCATATGCTACTATTCTTTGGCAACACAGTTTTTGTCTGTTCTGTCTTGTAGAACTTTCCAGGCTCCCACTGGCTCTCTGCTTGTTGGTATATGTCATCCATTACAGTGGAAGAGATCTTATTCATCATGTTGCAACAAAAAATGATGGTAAGTCCTAGTCCTCAAATGTAATAAATCCATAGAAAGGTGCTGAATTTAAATGAGTCTGCAAAACTGTCTTCTTATTTTAGCTTAGGAAATGGCAAAATTTGTATAATCCAAGATCAGGATGTTTTCTTTCACAATGTCAGAACTGCTTTACTGCCATTATTGGCAGTGTAGTGCCTGGTGTGGCACAGATTTCCTTTCTGCCTTTTTCTGTAACTGCAGACTTCTGGCTTCATCAAAACCTTCCCCAAAGTGGAGAGTAAGACCCACCATGCTCTAAGTCTATCTTCTCTACAGACTTGGTGACTGTCAGAGTGCCTTCAGCTTTGCCTGCTGAGCTATGCTTTTTCTAATGCTTTGTTATCCAAAGAAATGCAATGATAGTAAAGGTTGTGGGGCAAAGCTACAGGTACAGACACATCTTTCCCAGGCAAGGAAGCTCCATTAATACCTTCATTAACAGCTAGTTATGTGCTACAGCTGAGGTGACAGCATTCTAGAGAAAGAGCAGTAAGATATTTCTGTTAAATATTCCAGTTCAGTTTCTCACTCCAAAACCGTTTTTTCCATTAGCACAATTGTTTTTACATTTGCAGCCTCATCAGTGTACACCATTCTGTGAAACACAGATGAACTTGATGGATTGCTCCTTGTGTGACTATGGGTGCAGAAGCTGGCATGTCCCAACTTTCATTTCATGAACATCTAGGGTGAAGATCATTAATGGAAAAAGATGCAATGAATAAAGATGGTGTTAGCAAAAAAGTCTTAATTAGCTGTTGCCTAGAATTCCTAGGAAGAAAACTTCCATGACAGAATAAGGCAGAGAAAGATCCTTTACTAAAAGTTTAGCTATAACAATCTATAACACGCATGTCATGAACACAGAATTCTACAAATTTATGACCCTACTTAATTTCCCTATCTAGAAAATACATCCAATGTCTAATTAACCCATCCTATAAACTATCTCAAACCACCCCCCTGGAAACACTCTTAGAATTAAGTCGGTGGTGTCAAGACCACTCCTTCCTCCCCCCACCCTCATCTTCATCTCGTTGTCTTCTATTGGGAGTCTTTCCAGTACCCTCTAACCTCTTCTTTATAATCCGACTAAACAATATTGTATTTTGACTATAGCATGTTCTAATAGCTATCTGAATACAGCCTAATATCTCCCCCTTAGCACAAAAACAGGCTTCATAAATGTGACACAGAGGTTAAAAATCTAGCTTAAGTATTTGGTACAGGGGTTATAAGCTATTTTTCAAATGCAAAAGACTATAAACTATATAAAACTGTATTAAAATCACAACTATATTAAGGCTTACGGCAACAAGCCTACTAGCTAGTTTCAACCATTGCAAATACTGACTATTAATATAACTGGATTACACACATGAATCTTCCAAAACTTGTAGATGTTATCAAATTTCGTAATAAATATTTGGGAAGGAGTGACAGAGTCTGATCAGTATTTTAGTGGTAGGCATTGAAATCTGTCTCTCTCTTCTGGGGGGAAATCTGTTTCTTTCAACAGCTCATTGTGCAGTAACTAATGAAGTAGAAATGGTCACTGTTGAGCAATATTTTCTTAAAGTAATTCTTTCCTTCCCTGGGACATGCCAAGTTATTATCTGTATCAGTAAAACTATCTACAGGGATTTTATAGACTTAGAAGAGCTGATGGTATTCATTAAAAAATCTGCTACTGTCTTTTCTTAAATCTATCTTTCAGTTGATTCACATGAATCAACTAAATAGTCATGAACTATTTCAAACAGAAGATTTTAATGATGGCAATAGGGTTGGGAGCAGGGAAAAATGTTTCAAAACATTTTTGTTTGAAAATATTTGTCTTGGCCTAAGTAGGTGTTGAAAAATCTCTAACTTTATACAGTAAAATAGATTTTTGTTAAATATTATGTGATTATATGACCTTATAATTCACATTCTTCATCTCACTTTGAAAAGAGAGCAATTGCAGAAAGGGACTCTAGCCATAATCTTAAAGATCCAACATAAATTATTTATTTATAAGGCCAGATACTCTGCCTCACCATCTGGCATTTACAACACTAGGTGTAGTCAAGACTGAACTGTGTTCAAAGGAATTTTATATAGTGAGATGACTAAAAGACAGGGACAATCTGCAGTACAAGGGTTGAACTCAGACCAGAGGGAATTTTTCATGTTGAGAGGCTTGCTGAATGGTAGGCAAAGCAGGTGGCAAGTTGTTTATGGTTACTGGCACAAAGAGATTGGTTTGTTATTTTTACCACTTCTCTCCTCAGAGTTCACTCAAGGAAGTTGAGCAAGAAATGCCACATCTAAAGGCTCATGGGAGGTTTGGTTTCAGACCCCAGAACTTGCAGGTGAGGAAAAACTTTGTTTATTAGCATTTCTTTGTGACCTGTCTCAGACAGTGGGAAGAGCTGTGGTGCAGTTCTCCAAGTTCCCTTCATGGTGTTTTACTATCAGTCCAATTTCCACAGGGTCAGTATTCCCCAAAGCAGCAAATACGCTCCTTGGACTCCCTTAAAAATTAACAGCCCTGATCATTCCCTTCTCAGCCTTAGTTCCTGAATCTTGTTCTGCCATCTCGAGTAAAAATTTTTTTCCTTCCCTTTCTTTATGGACAGACTATACTGTGATAGCCAGGGGTGTCTCTCCATTTAGATCACAGAGAAATAAAATGGACCAGATCAAGTATAAACAAAATATAAAGTCAAAGAAATAAGCAACATCCAAGTAGAGTTTGTGCTATTGTGGGTTACACAAAGACAAGGTTTGAATGAAAAAAAAGTTTAATTTCATTGGAATGTAAAAAAGATATCAGAGAAATTCATTCAAGTGCCAAGCAGAGGAATAAATATTTTCAAAGACTAGAAGTCTGGCTAAGCTAAAGCTAGATTTATATTAAGTTAGTAATCCTTTATTGTTTGTTCCTTCCCCAGATCAGGATTCTTTTGTGATGGCATAGCCTTTGGACTGTGATTCACATTGAATGCAAACAGTATGGGGTTGCAGGAAAGAAAGTAACCATACAATGAATTGACAATGAATGTTATATTCCTTTTAGTCATATGTTGATCAATCATTGATTGTGGCAGTTTATAGTCATCATAAGATTTGGCCTTACATTAGGAGGTTTTAGCAGAAGCCCACATCCTGAGAATTCTTTGTTGAATGGTACATATTGTAAATGCTAAATAATACTAAGAGATTAGTTGCTGGAGTAAGTGTATTTAAATTTAGAACTATTTAGCTATTTAGTTATATTTCGTTATTTATCTATTTAGTTATGGTTTTTATTTCACTATTGTGGTGCTTAGATTGTGACTGTTTTCATGTGCTAGTGAACTCTGAGTATGAAAATAAGGGAGAAGAGAAACAGACCAGTCATGTTATTGTGTCATATCTGTGAGATTCGAAAGGATATAGCACAAATCACATACATAAACAGTGTGGAGTTTATTATTTACAAAGCTATTTCAGCTTCAAATTACCATTGGTAACTACAGGCAAGAGATCAACTACAGATCAACTGTCTTCTCTCTGCCTTAAATTATTCATATTGCAACCTCTGTTGTTCACTTGAAGTTTTCTGGGTTGAAATAAGTATTTCAAAACTTTGGAAGCAGAAATATGTATATAAAGACTACTATAATACCTATATCTCAGCAAAGTTCAAATACTCCAGCAGCAGTGTAGATGCCTACCATCAAAAATGGGTAACAGGAATTAATGTACTTTGTTCCTTTCTCTAGGCTGTTACCGAGAGATGGGTAAGCAGAGTAAAAATACCAGTAACTGGAGATTTCATAGGAACTGATGGTACTGAGCAACTCTATAAATCGTATCTTGAGTCTAGACTTGAAAAAAATCATAGTATCTGCATGTGGCAAATCCTTATTTTGTAAATTTTTTCTGGCAGTGCTGTTGAAGAGATTTCTGCACATGAAGTAAAAATAACAGAAAGCTTTAAGTTTGTTCTGCCTTTTTAATGGCATGTCATAGGAAAGCATTTGCAGTGCATATGAAAAGGTAAATCAGTCTTATGAAGATCAAAGGTGAAACTGTGTTCATAAGCACCATCCAGTCATTTCATTTATCAGACAGCTCTGTCTGTATAGATCTGGAGCACTTCTGTAACAACTGTTATCGGACCTAGTTTGGGAGTATCAATGTATGTGTCTGGAATTTGAAATGGTTTGCATATGCAGATACATACAACGGAAAATGCTGTCAAGGAGCTGGGGTGTCTCTGTATTAGCATGAGTGCTGGATGCCCACTACTCACTCTGCAAGGGAAACTTTCCCTCAAGAAAGCATCCAGTCAAGAAAGTCTCTGAACCATGGTCTTGATAATAAAAGCTCTGGTAAAGTAACCTCATTCAGCCGTTCCAGCCACAGATATAACTTCATTCTTTGGGGTCTGACTTGTTCTTAACTCAGTTATTGCAGATGATAGCATTGCAAGGCCAGTAGATGCCTGTCCTGGAGCTGATTTCCAGTGACTGTTCCTCTACTTCAGGCATTGGTCAGTGACTTTTTTGGCTGCCATGCCCCGTCTCTTTTCCTGAGAAGCTTCTAGAGAGCAATTGTTACAGAATTTCCTCTCATTTCCTTCCCAAGTGGTGTGTCGTGACCTCCATCCACCATGATACTGAGCGCTGAGCTCCTGATGAAACACCACCTTGATCTGGTGCAATCATAATGGAACAAGAAAATTAGGGTAGTCCTTGTTTGGGAAGTCACTGGCCCTAGTATTTCCTAGTCCATAAAATGGGCCAGAAATGATTCTCCAATCCTCAGGCGTAACAGTATAGGGTTGAGGTCCTTGCCCTGGCCATGTTCAACTTACAGTCACAGATACAGCCTCCCTGCCTAGGGTTGCTCACAGGATAACCCTGGCTTTAAAAACTCTCTGTGTGAATTATGGCTCCTTACTGTGTACCATAAGACTATACAAAACTCACTGTAAATATTTAGCTCTCTGCTGATACTAGAACAGAAGAATAAGCTGCCCAAACCTTATCTGCAAGCTGCTGAAGCTCTACCTGGGCTCTTCTCTGTTGCTCATGCCCTCTTACCTTCCTGTCATGTTTTGGTGCAGGATGAGCACAATATAGTGGAGTTGTGTGACACCTCACACACAACTCTCCCTCCTCTCCAGGTCCTCAGTACCAGCCTGGCTGCTGAAGCAGGCTCTAGCTCTTCTGGCTTTATGCTAACAGGCAGTATTTTTTCCCGTGCTGGGTAATTAAATAATGCCTGAGGCTGGAGAATAACACAGTTATTCTGGCTTTTTTTGCATACCCTCAATTCTTCACAGCAAGTGTTTGTGAAATAATGGGAAGTATTATGGAGCAATTTGATTTCATGAATTGTTCATACTGATGGCAAAGCACTCCCTAATTATATAATAAACATCTGTTCTGCTTGATTAAGTACCCTCAGAACAGAACCATTTCAGAGTGTCTTCTTTCACTTGCTTAACCAATGCAAACATCTTAATTTTACTTTTTTAAGTGGTGGCTGCAATGTTTGCTGACCTTCATTTGACAAAACTAAAATGACAGCAAGGAAAATAAATTGCTGAAATGAAAAGGCAGTTTGTAAAGTCTTTAAACTGTCCATTGAGCTGAAGCACAACATCTCAGTAAGAAGATTTAGAGGCTACCATGTAGTCTTACAGAAAATTCTTACATTCTTGGTAAATTTAGGTTTGATTTGTATACTTCCCTGAGATCAGTATCCATAGATAAAATGGTAGCAAGTTTCTAGCTCTAAGTGCCCCTGAAAGAGAAGTGGTCAATTCTTTGACATTTGAGCTTTCTTCTTTCTAAGAACATTGCAATGCATTATACACTCTTAGATCAATGGACTGCAAGGGTAGGAATTTTTTATATGGAAGCTTACAACAGCCCTGCTAGGACAAGTTACTGATGCAGCAGGGTTGGAGTATTTATTCTTTCATGTGCTTCCCTAGTAAAGTCCTAAGTGTCCTGAAAGTAAAGGGCAATCAATAACTCATCAGACATAATGTAAAATGAAACTAATTCAATCAATTAGTTACCATAACCATTCCATGAAGGTACCAATTAGAATTAAAAATAGTTTAAGTAATTAAGCAACCTTTTAAAAGCACTTGAGGATGGGAACTGTTCTGTTTTCACAAGCGGCATATTCTAAAGAGAATCTCTTGTCAATAGCTGCCAGAGATCCATGGCTTCAGATGCTAAACTGGGTTATTTCCACAAATAGTACCTCTAGCATATTGAGTTCCTTTGGATACCACAGTGAAAGATTTGTCATCTTCATTTAAATGTATTTCTGGTGTTCCTAAAGGTGTTTTTTACATGCATACATGTATGAAATGCAATGAAGATAGAAGGTATAGTAAGATCTATTTCATTAGGTTCAATTTGCTCTCAGCTTCACCTGTGTAATACCTGTGAGAATCAATTAAAGTTTTTGTGGCACAGGTGAAGGAGATATATTGATCCTATTTATTATTATTAATTTATTTTTTACATCACAGCTGAGGGATTTTAAATTTAGAAATTAAATTCATTTTTGTTGCTTTTCTTTCAAGTTTTTCTTTTAAAGAAAATTCTCCCAGAATCTCTAAGGAACAGAAGCTAGAATTTAACCACCTTGATTACTTTGTCTCTTGAATTACTGTGGCCAAATGCTGTTTCCCTTTACGATGACATAAGTGTGGGTTAACCTGCATTTTTTTATTGCTTTTTTGTAAAAAGAAAAAAAATTCTTTCTCAAAAGAATAGGATCTGTGGATGAAATGCATCATTTACTTCATGGTTATTACAGCTGGTTGAAAATACTCTGTCTGAATATGTTGTGGAAAAAATTAGTATTTTCAAAGTCAGGGGATTTTGTTTTGTTTTTCTAATATAAACTCTCCGGGGATATCTTTGATTTTTTATTTTTTTTAATCAAAAAACACAGTGATAAATCTGAATATTTTTCTTTTACATAAAAATACTCTCATTTGTTTGAGCTGCCATAAAGACATAGGGACAGCTATGACATGGTTGCCTTGTCTCCTGTATGTCTTATGACAAAAATTACTTACTGAACTTCAAATATTAGGGAAAAAAAACCCTCATGCCAATTACTATCCTCTGGTGTAAGTATGGATGCTGGTCTAGTTGGACTGGTGTACTGAGAAGATCGTGTGAATTCCAAATCCCCTGAGTTGGGAGACTTAACTGTTTAAAATGGAAAATCACATGTGTGGGACTGCTTTGTGCAGACACAGTGTTTCAGAATGTAGTTAGAGTGTAGATGATAACACCTGGTGTTTATTCAAGATATGCAGCTACTGGCTGGGAAAAGCCAAGAAGGCCAAGGGAACCATGATAAGCTCAGGATGAGAAAGTAGAAATAATGAGATAGACAATTAGCAATAACAAGACATAGTGAGTGAGCTGCCAACCAATCATGGTCTGAATAGGGGCGCATGGACAGTGGCCTGTAGCCAATTGCTTTGCATATAGAAATGCGTGAACGCGTGTACGGTAGTAAAATAGGTATATATATCAGTAGAAGTTTTGAATAAAGATGGATTTGAATATGCATCACATTGATGTGTCAAGTTCATTCCTGCTCATGAGATTAATCCCCGGCACACATGATCAAAGACAGTTCCTTTGGTAGTGTTGGAAAAAGCAAGAACTAGATGGCATCTGCTTAGGTCAGCCAAATCCGCCATGAATAGAGGGTTCTATTCATTAATGGAAATTGCAAGAGAATATTAAAGTTCATATTTACTACAGCTATACTATTATGTGTCTTTGTACAGGAACTATGATAAACATCCTGTTTACCAAACAGGGCTTCTTTAGGTATGGAAAAGTCTGAGGGGACACATCTTGTTCCTATTAGAGAACATTATTTGCATTCTGCAATGGTCGTTAAACCATTGTAGGCAATATCTTTCTCACAGAAAGAAAGAATAAGAATTAAACTCCAGTTTAGTGATTCATGAGCACAAGATTTGTGTGGGAAAGGGGGAGAAATGGGTCCCAGTGTGGAGGGGATTGGGGTTAGCGTCACCAGAGAGGAAATGGAAGGTCAGTCGTAATCACTCTTGGATTTTCCCTTTCTGACTGCACACTCACCTTGTCCACGTGGAAGCAAATGCAGAGCAGACTGGGAGTGTCCGGCATTTTGGAATAGTGAGCTGCTTAGAGACTGTTGCTGGGAGGTAACAGATAGGAGTCACTGTCCTGAGAACAGTCAGGGCAGACTGTGATCTTCAGCTTGAGAGGTGAATGCTTTACTAGAGAAAATGTCCAGACAAACTTTGGTCCCTGTTGACATATGTGCGAGTGCTTTATATTTCCCATTCTGAGGTGTCTATTTTTCCTGATGGACTGCATAAGAACCCTGTATTCTATAATATTACAATGCTTGGATAACTTCCTGAAAGGTCTGCTGTTTCTCAGCCAGAAAACACATTTTTTGTGTGTTATGCAGTATAAGGAAGATTGAGTAACTGCAATGAACTTAAAAGAGACTGAAAATCTTGTATTAAGAGGGTGGAGTTGTTTTCAGAATGGGCTATCAAAATAGAAGCTTCCTTAGATGTATTTATTACTGCAGAGAAAATGAGGTGTCAAATAGCCAGAGAGTTCTGATAGCTGTGTTTTATTTTTGGAAAGCATCAGAACTATTGTTTCTATCAGGGTTTTTTTTTTATCCCCTTAGGCTTAAAATTTGTTACCCAGTGAACCTTTCCTTCCCAAACTATCTTTTCTGAAGCACTGCATATCCCAGAATGTAGATTTGGATTTAAAAAGGGGCAAGGTGTGATGTGTGGGCATATGGCTACTGTTCCATATATAGAATATTACCCTCAGCAGTGTTAACATTCCAGCTGCAGAGATCACTCATGCATATGCATAGTCCTCCAGGAACAGAAAAGGTAGGATTATTGCGTGTGTCTAAAAGTCTTAATTAACAAATTTCAGCAAGGTGAATGGTAGGTACAACTTATAATAAGCATCACTTTAGTGGTATGTCTGTGAAAAGATAGGATATGCAGGAGGTGGACTGTATAATTACTATGGTCTAAAACCCTATAAAAAATGTTATCCAGTTTTTATTGAGTAGAGATATATGACACGTATTTCTTAAGCAAAATGAATACCAAGCTGCACTGGACTTCAACCTGCCTGGAAGCAGAATTTTGACTTTCTTTTCTTTTTCTGATCCACTTGAATGAATGGAGTCAACAGCAGAAAATATGAGCTTTTTTAACAGATGAAATGCAGGAAGGCATTTAATTAAATTAAGGCTCAGAAAATGTTAAACCTATGAAAGGATATACTTTTTCTAGGCTCCATGTAATTTCTTTTCTTTGCTTCTTGAATGCATTTCAGACATAGGTGTACGACCAAGCCACCAAACTAACCAACACACAGGTTTGTCACTTGTTTTGCAGTAACTGCTCAAGTGCTTGCAAACTCCTCACTGGAAGATTACCTTGCCAAACTTGTCAAATTCCTACAGATTTGTATCAGAGAAATTGAGCATTGGCAAGTCCATTCCAGCTATTATTGTGAAGGTCTGTGGCATTACTCTACTTCATTCCTTTTAGTTGTGTTGCCTGGAATACCTAGGAAGAAAACTTCCATGACAGGGCAAGGCAGAGAAAAATCCTTTACTATGAGTTTAGCTATAGCAATCCATGACGCGCGCGCGCCGGGATCACAGAATTCTACAAATTTATGATTCTACTTAATTTCCCTATCTAGAAAATACATCCAATGTCTAATTAGCCCCCCCCCCTGCTATCTATAACCACCCCCCCAGAAACACCCCCTTAGAATTGAGTCGGTGGTCCCAAGACCACTCCTTCCTCCCCCCACCCTCATCTTCATCACATTACGTCTTCTATTTGGAGTTCTTCCAGTCCCCTCTAACCCCATCTCCATACTACGACTAAACAATATTGTATTTTGACTATAGCATGTTCTAATAGCTATCTGACCAGTCCCCTCTAACCCCATCTCCATACTACGACTAAACAATATTGTATTTTGACTATAGCATGTTCTAATAGCTATCTGAATACAGCCTAATATCTCCCCCTTAGCACAGAAACAGGCTTCAAGAATGTGACACAGAGGTTAAAATCTAGCTTAAGTATTTGGTACACGGGTTATAAACTGCTTTTTAAATGCAAAAGACTATAAAGCTATATAAAATTACATTAAAATCTACAACTATATTAAGGCTTATGGCAACAGTTGCAAATCATAATGGGCGTCGTCCTTTCCAACTGGAGGAGCGGGATTAGCAGAGTCTGTATCACTGGTTGTGATTTATTGCCATGCAGGTAAATCAGATGGGCTATTGGAAGGGCAAACAGAATTCACCTCTCAGCTTCACAGGGTTGTCAGCCAAAAAAAAGAGCCCATTGTTGTGTCCTGATGGTTTCTGTCTCACTGCTGACAAGACCAGTGCTGTAGTCTTAGCTATTTATTGTGCTTTTGGGCAGATCATGTGCCCACCGTGATAGGAATCCCACAGCTGTGTGGCATGCTGGATGTTTCTTTGCCTTTTTCTTTCTATGGAACACTTAAATTTGAGGCCCTAATTCTCCTCTTTGACTTTTTTGTAGCTACTGATTTTCTTAATTTTGCCTCTCTCCTTTACCCAACAATCAAAAGTGTAATTTTTGTAAAGAAGCTCCTACTAAGACCCTCTCTAAAAATCTAGTTCTGGAAGCAGGACCACTTCCCTGGTACACTTCTTACTTATTCACCACATCTATCATTTGACCCCATGTCAATGCTATATACAGATAATCAAGGACATAGGAATTTGGCATGAGGGTAAGACAGTGTATGTGAGACAGTCAGTGTCCATATATATATGGGATATATATTTATGGATTTATGGATGCAGGGTGGTCCGAGGTTGTGGTGGTGTATTTTTTAATTGAACTTAAAACACTCATACACAAAATATGTGCATGGATGTTCTGTTACATGCTGGAAGATTTTCCCACCAGTTGAAGGTTTTCTGCTTTAAGGCTGGACTTGAAGTTTTCCAGGCTACAATCTATCTATATCTTCCATTGGAAAGATATCTCTCCTAGTGCAGATTACCATGGAACTGTCCTGAAAAATATTGCAATGAAATATACTTCTGCACGCACAGCTTAGGTGTCTTTCACTAGGTTTTTTTGTACCTGACTATATAATAGAATTCAGCTTTTTAGTGAAGGGGTCTGAAATGTTTCCCACCTTTTAAATATTTTTTCCTGCTCTTTCTCTGGTATGTTATTAGAAATCTCAACTTAGTAATGTGCTGTTTGTTGTCTTGTCTTGTTTAAATGAAATGATATTTCACATATGGTACTACTGAGTTGATTACTACGTTTATCCAGGCTTCAGTTTTTGAGTGGTCTGCAGATGCACCCAGGAATTCCAAGTATCATGTATGTGTGAAAGCGTTAGGTCAGGACAAATTGTTTTGAAATGCTATACAAATAACAATCCCGAAAACTATATTTCACTGGGTTTATCTGTGTATGTGACAACTGTGCTAATATAATCTGAAAGTGCTCCTCTGAGTGAAGTTACTGCTCTCAATACTCCTGACAAACAAAACAATTTCTTTCTTTAGTAGCACATACTCCTGTTTTATTGTGTCTCGTTCTTGGAAGCAGGAATGCATTTTGAGGGCATGACACCACAGTGAGATCCTGTGGCGCATGTGACATTGTGACAAATGGCTACATTGCAGCTTAGAATATGATAAAGACTGTGGCACTGTTCCATGGCCAATAGTGCTCCAACAAACCAATGAAAAACCCCAAACCCAAACAAAAACCCCTTTCACTGGAGAGAAACAGTAGTACAGTCTCCAGAGAGAAATCTAGAAATCTTCAGGGGGGGCCTCAATGCTTGAAAGTTGTATGAAACCCTTTTCACACCACCCTGTTTCTTCCCACCCCAAAAGAAAATCTCAGTCTCTGCATAAAACATAATTCTCTATGGCAGTACTCTTGATTTTAGGTTGCACATTATAAATGTAATGAAGAGGAGCATTACTGATGAAGTTAGAAAACAAGAGTCTATGCTGACATTTGTGAAACATCATTGCCAATAGGCATATGTAAAGATTTACTGTTTATAGCAGTGGTAAGCTATGATGCTGTGCCTCTGACTCATGGGAGATATATATTTTGTTCTTTAATGCTCATTAGTGTTGTAGGAGGCTCAGATTTTAAAAGGGTTTGCCTAGGTAGGTTGTCAGTTGGTGATGAACATAATTGGTGCAGTGAATCTTTCTGACAGCTCACAATCATAATTATTTTCAGAATATCAACAGAAGAACTGTAATGCATGGTTTATAGCATTTAGCTGGTGGTTTGTGCAATGGTGGGCTTTGTTTTGCAGATATATCTACCACACCAAAGCAATTTTCTATTATCTCACCTTCTGTGGCATTTTCTATCTAAAATCTGTTCATATTACACACTGCCAAAGCTATGGGATTAGCTAAGATTGCATGGGTGTAGCTGAAATCTGCAATTTAGTGGCAACATTTTTAATTATAGATTTTGTAGCTATAGCATCTCTCTATAGAAACCAAAAGTTTAATTACAGGAAAGCCATGCTAATTAGGGGGGAAAATACTACAGCATTACAGTAAAAAAAAGAAAAAGTTATTCAGTTTGCTGGCTACTGCCAAATACTCATAAAGATTTCCGTTTAACCTTGGTGATCTGTGGTGGGATGCACCTCCTGCCCTCAGAATCACTGCTCTGCATGGGCTTGTACCCCAGCAGCCAGAGCCCCACTCTGCACTCATGGCACTTTGTCTCATGTTATCTGTGAGCCCCACCAGGTCATGGTCATCAACAGGTGCATCACAAGTGTCTTCAAGACATGGATGGGGAAGTCGATGCCAACCAGTCTACAGTGCAGAACTGTAAATATTTGCAGTGAAAGATTTTGTGCCCAGAACATCTGGCCAAGTGCCTGAAGAACTGCATGCCTGCCTCAGCATGGGTGTCTGGACACGTTGTGCTGCTGTCAGTGCTGGCCTCTACCTTCTTGATATCCAGTTCCAGATCAAAGGGATGCATTTCTTTACTTTTGCTCTTTTATGTATCAATTACATATTACTATATATTAAATATTAGACATGAAGTCTTAACTTGATACAAGAGAGGTCTTTAACAAGATTAAATATTTCTACCATACTTGAGTACAAGAACATCGTAACACTTCTCAAGGAATTCCTAGGCTGGCTGCTTTCTCAGGTTTTCTGTGAGGAAATATCAAAACACAAACTACCTGCTTCACATTCAGGAAAAAACAGGTAGTTTCTGGGGTTTTTTGTAAAATGTAGTATGGAGTAAAAAGTATTGGTCTACATCAAGTTTTCCCCTCCATTTTCAACTCAGCACATTCATCGGTTTTTGTTTTTGTTTTTTTTTTTTTTAAATTTTTCAACATTTTCTACTCTTTAAAAAACCTTCACAAATGTGACACGTTGCTCTTACTGGATTGATGTTTTTTGCTACCTGGAAAAAAACATATAAAATGTCAATATTTTTTATATTGACTAGGAAAAAAACCCCACCAAACCAAAAAATCCCACCGAAAAACATTGTTTGTTTTCATTCAACAGTGATCAAATCCAAATCTGTTTTGAGACAAATGAAGACCCCTTGATTGTGGAACTTCAATGAAAACAGAGGATACAGTCCCAAGTTAGCCGAACTGGCTGAGAACTCACCCTCTGTGCTACCCTTCTAGTTTTTATCAGTCCCAGCACCTTGTGATTTTTCTGAATGTCCTGGATTCATGGATGTGCTGTGAACCAGCAATGACTATTCAGCAAGCAAAATCTGTTCTTCAGGAATTGTAACCAGCTTATGAATACAGTGACCCAGAACAGTCTATTCAAAACCAAACTGCCCTCTTTTCAGTGACATGAAAAAATCACGACGAAAAGAGGGTATATATTGTCGTATTAAAAAAAAAAAGAAAAAAAAAAATCACCGTCCAACTCTCAACAGATGTACTTCAAAGCAAAAGAGGCCACACAGAAAACAGAAGATTCTATGAAAAAATCTGGATATATAAAACACACAAAATATTATAGACAGTTTGAGAACCCACAATAATTTCATCAGTTCTAGTCTACTGCAGTTTGCACTGGCATATGACTTTTAGGACTCAATAAGGATGGTATTGGAGTGATAATGGTGCACACTGCTGACTTGAAAGACATTTCAGTAGGGAGAGCAGATACCTGAGAGTAGCTTCTGAGGTGGTATAATTTCTTGTGGCTCTAATGCATTTTAGCACTGCTGATTTACATCTGCTGAGAATCTTATCTATGGGAATTCCTGGATGCTCAGTGCTATTATTCTGACACCTGCCAAAATGTCAATGGGGAATGGACCATAAAAATATCACTCCTTGATAGAAATGAGTGTAACTTTAAGATCTGTCATTTGTGTTAGCCAGATTTTGTTCTCGTTCTAATAGAACTTTTAAATATCTGTTTCACTGCCAGGACAAATGGCTGAGCATTAACTACTGCAAATGAATGCGGAACTGTAAAACTTCAGTATAATCATCTAATTTATTTCTTAATTTTCCATTAGTATAGAACCAATCTTCTGTTGAAGAATATTGTGATGTCAATTGGGTGCTATACATTTGACATGTGGAAGAAGAATCTGTATTCTTGAGAATGCAGACTTACGATGATTTTTATCATCACTGTAAAAATACTTCACAAAGAAAAGTAATTCATTATTATCTTTATTTTATGGCTCAAGAATAAGATGTTTAGAAAGTTGAAGTGACTTTTTCAAGATATTCATTGAAGGGAAATAAAATATTGTTAACATGACAATGGTATTTTATAATAAATGTCGTTTTATAATAAATATTTTTAAAATGACAAAATTCCATTACCTTCAGGGAAGCCAAAATTTCCTTTGGAATCTTAGATGTAACCCATATGTCTAGTTCATAACCTTATTTGCAAGGAAAGATATTCTCAATCTTTGCCTAGCACGGAGCATACCTCTTAATAACAATCTAATAACTTCCCTGGGACTGCAACGAACGATTTCATTAAAAAACAAGGTTTGAATTTGAGTTCATATTTTTAGCTGTAAGAATGGAAGACTTATAGACCACATAACCTCAGGGCTCTGCAATCAAACAGTGGTTCCTGTACAGTTGTTTGAGAGAGACCATGCTGAAATTTACCACTTTGCAGGAGCATAATAAACTGCAATTTGGGTATCCTTAAGGATTCCTAAGCAGTTCTTGACCTTTTGTCACAATTTCTTTTTTCCTGATGAAGTGGTTGTTGACTGTGCCACACAGATCATTTCTGTGTACACTCTAACCTATAAGCATCTACAGTCATATAAGAAGGGAGGAAGTTCTTCACTGAAGGGGTTGTCAAGCACTGGAATGGGCTGCCCAGGGAGGTAGTGGAGACACAATCAAGAAATGACTGGAGGTGACACTCAGTGCTGTGGTCTAGTTGACAAGGTGGTGATCAGTCAGAGGTTGGACTTGATTATCTTAGAGGTCTTTTCCTTCATGATTATGTGATTGTACAATAAGGATGTACAAACTTGTTGCTGTGGATAGTCCTAAACTCTGGCAAATATGAGACCTGGAAATCATGAGACAGTATAGTCAGCATGATTGACAAGGAATGCTATGTTCTAACGCCAACACCTGCAAAATCTTCAGAGAATGGGGAAGGATTTAATGGAAAGTAATGGGTAAACTTTGGAGACGTGTATTTGAAGGACTTCTCCCAGGTATTGCAGCTCAAGAGGGAACACAAGTGTAACTAGTGAAAGATGGCAAATGATCTCTTGGATGTTATGAATGTCAGTGACTTGTGGCAGTGGTTTTAAACAGTCCGTCAATCTGGTACTTGTAAAACAGTGTGAACTTACTTGCACATTAATTATCTCTTACAACATGCTTTTATTTCTCTGAGACATATCTAGCTCTTTTAACAACTCCAATGGCTTCCATGATATGTCTGTTCAGGAGGATTTTATTCAGAGTATCTGAGCCCAGAGTTTCACAGCTTTATGGTTTCCTTCCTCAATAGAATTGTCAATGAGGTCTCAGTTTTTGTTTTGTTGTTTTTTTTTTTTTTCAGATTCACTTCTGAAACTGACTTTCTAACAAAAATAATTATTTAAGAGATATAAAAAAATGTGTCATAATCAGCCATTCTATTAACAAACAGAACAGTATTTTTACATTAGAATGACACAACTAGGGAGGAAAGTCATGCATTTGGTTACAATTAGTTGATGTGTATTGGTTGTGCAGTGATTTGCACTGACTATGGGTAATTCCATGGCCTTTTTTTTTTTTTTTGAGTGTATTTTTGGCAAGTGATGTGGGTTTTTTGAGGAAGGTGTAAATGCACTTTTTGGGCCATCTTTGGATATACCTACTCACCCTTTCTGCCCCCGCTACTTCATTTTTCCTTTTCATTGGTCCTACTGCTTCCCTTTTCTTCCTTTCATTGTGGATTTGTCTCTTAGGTTTAGCATCACACAGCTAAAACCAAATAAATAAACTCACCAGGAACCAGCTGAGTAAACCTGGAGTAACTGCCGTTTCTATTTCATCTTCCCTTGTCTTCTGCATTTCAGAAGTGCTAGAACCATTAGGGTTTGCACCAAACCTGAATGTGATCACAGGGGTGGGTAGAAAGTAACAAAAAAATGACCCAACATCCCTCCCCCCTCCCCCCCAAGAATTGGAGTAAATATTTCTGCAAGTTACAGATGTAAGTCTATATGAGATATGTGGATCACATCCACAGATGTGTAAACCTGTATGTCTCTTTTGCTGATCCATACAGAATTTTACTCACTATTGGTTACAAACTCATTTGTTGTTTCTGCCTCCTGTACTCTTTTTAGAGCTACAGATGACATAAAAGTGTTTTAGGCTCTTCTGTCCCTGCACACCTTCAGCCTTTGTAGGTAAGGGGTTTCTCTGCAGAAACAAGGGACACACATAGGGAAAACTTCATTAGAAGTAAATTTTATGTGTGTGTTTATACTCAGATTCGTCAGAAAATTGTAATTTTATTTCTCTCTATTAATCGTGGAAAACTGATACCAGATCACTGAGAGATGCTTCCTAAATTATTTGCTTTTTATACTTGCAATAATTTACAGACTGCTTGCACTCTCCATAGCTTTTTTTTTTTTTTCTTTACAAATGCACTGTTAAGGTGCAGACTTAGTTATTGTGATGGGTTGGATAAACCCCCAAAACTTAGATTAAGGCCTTAGTTTAGTTAGGCCTGAAACCAAATTTAGCAGGCCTCAGTTTTTGGGCCATGGGGCACTCCGTAGATTCAGAGGGGCAAGTGTCACCTGACTTAAGCAACCAAAGAGGTATTTCATATCATCTGACGTCAAGTTGAGTATAAATCTAGTGGGGGAGGTATCCTCGCTCTCTTGCCCTCCCTCTCTCCGTGTGGTGTGGTGGGGAGGACTCCCTGTTGCTGCTCCCAGAGCGACAGGCCTGGCCGCTTCCCTGCCGAGATGCCCACAGCAGTTCTGGGCTCTGGGAAGTAAATACTTTTGTTTGATATTGCTTTGCTGGGTGCTCTTTCAGAGAAACGTGTTTAGTTTTGTTCTGTTTGGGTTTTGGGTCATGAAATCTGTGTGTTATTGGGGTGGACAGCTCTGGATGAAGTTATTGTTGTTTTTTCTTATATTTGCATGTATATGTATTGTAACTTTCCTGTAAATATATGTATATAGTTCTTTCCAGTTTCAGGGTTTTTTTCCCTTCCCTCCTTTCACTGGGACTGCGCGGGTCTTGGGGAGGTTTGGCATTCTGCCAAGGTCAAACCCACAACAGTTATGACAGAGACAATATAAAAATCTCTTTCTAATCACAGTGGATTTGGGTTTACTCCAGATATCTTACAATTTTGCTACTCTGTTAAATGTATTTTCTAATTAGTTCTGTATACAATAAACATATAAAATATATGGAGTGTTTCCACTAGAGATGGTATCAATTTTCAGTTTTTAGTAACTTAACAGTATGTTTATTACATTCTAATACTATTACTTTTTGTGTTTAATTTGCTTGTGATCAAGTTTGGGTTTTTTTC
>VXBX01003195.1:140078-179499 GCA_013400415.1 Scytalopus superciliaris | reverse complement strand
TTTTTTTTTGTAGGGAATGAGAGAGGAATGGGAGACAGAGAAAGAAACCATGTGGTTTGGAGGCTTTTGCATTTTTTTATGTTCATGTAAATATTTCCCTGGACATTTGAAACATTCTCTAGTGACTTCTGGGGTTTTTGGTGTCCCACTTTGGGTTACAGCCCCTTTTGACCTATCCTTACTTTGTGTAAAGGAAAAGGAAAAGAGTTTGAAAAATAGTGACATAGGACATAATCAACTTATTTTTCTTTTCTAATGTGGGGGGGAAAAAAAAAAGGGCACCTTTACTGTGTGTTTTTCCCCTTTGTTGGCCACTGAAGGATTATTTTCTTTTTCTCTATTGGATGCCTTTAAACATGTGATCCATGCAGGAAAATCTCATTTAATTCCACCTCACTGCTATTTTTCATTGCAAGAAACAAGTACTTGTTTTCTAAAAAGTTTGTTTGACCTAACTGTATTCCAGCAGCCAAATATAATGAACTGATTTCACTGAGAATTTGTTCTCAGGACATAGAATCCTTTAACAACTTCAGTCTCAGGAGTAACAGAACAGTCATCAACGTCTTTGCCTGATACTTTTGACAAGAAAAAAATATGAAGGGTTTTGGACGGCAACAAAAAGGAGTTCTATAGAATGATTTTATTTTTTGGTAAGAATCCAGCTAGTCAGAGCAAGAAACTAACCGGAATGGGTCTCCAAGGCAGAGGAGTATAGCTAGCAATTCTGTTCCCTGTCGTGCTCTATGCCCTTTAGGCTAACAAATTGGAGTTTTTTGGACACTGAAGTGGTAGGCAAGTTATCAGAAAAGTCAGAGGAAGTAGATTTTTATGATAAATGAAAAAAATGATTTACAGTGAGTATTTGATGACTGGGTTTTTTCCAACTGTGTTGCACTAATAATGCTGTCATATACAGTGGCAGGGCTAGTAAGGAAGTGATTCATTCCAGTTAGGGAAATGTTGCCAAATTATCCTTTCCAACTCCATCCTTTCTGCATTACTTGTGTCTGCTGAGAGGGAAGCTCTTCCACTGCTGTTTCATTTCCATGGAGAAGAGCAGCAATACCTCACGTAGTATCTCTGTGGATGACTCTTAGGCAAATTATTTTAATATTCTTTTAGCAGCTCACCCCTACATAATAGTGACTTTTATGATTAAATATTTATAAAGTCTGAAAAAACAGACTGCTATGTGTGCTTACACTTTGCTGATCATTCTTTTGATGGCTGTCTCTTAGTATTCAAAATCTGGTTTTATTTACAGTGATGTGAATTCAGAGAGACTTTTCTGAGATGCATCAGGTATATAGTACTGAAACCCATGGCATGACTTATCTGAAACGCTGAAATAACAACAAAGAGCTGTAAATATTTGGTTAGTTGGGCTACTGCAGCTGATTCTTTCTCTTATGTGAAGTGCATGTAGTGCATAATGAGGTGCAGAGGGAAGACGTGGCAACTATTCTCAAGGGATTTACGTAAACAAGAAGTAGTGGTGCTTTCCTTAGCAATATTAAGTTTCTGAACAAAATGTTAAATTAAAAAAAAAGTCAAGGAAATGGTGCATAAAATGTGTATGAATCAGATCCTAGCTCAGTAATCAGGTCCTAGCTCAGTAATCTAACTCTTGGGGAACAATTAAGGCATAACAAAGTCTCAAGGCATTTATCTGTCATTTTTACTGGGACAAGGGGAATTAAGAAAAAAAACCCCACTAATGAAAATCTTAATTATACTTACCTAATTATGAAAATTTCACAGAACAGAAATGCAGAAAGGGAAAGCTTCCTAACACTAATAACACTGCTTAGAAAATACCATAAACAAGGCTAAGAGATTGGAAGGATCCCTGATGAAATCCTTCTTTAATATTCTATAGGACAAAAAAGCATAATTATAAGGAAAATAAAAACAAATCATCACAATTCTGCAAGTGTAATTTTAATAAAAGGTAAATGTCTTTACCTATAATGGAATCAAACACAATTTACCTTTCTTTAATTGAAGATACTTAGAAGTGTTTATATCTGAAGTATTCATATTTTCAAGGAACAAAGAAGTAGCAAATTACACTATTTCCACTAATGCAAGATCCTGCCTTAGCTGTAGTTATAATCTTAATAATTCAGAGAGGTTTTGATTAAAATCTGTCTGTATAATCCAAAATGTCTTGGGTTTGAAACTGTGGGAATGCCCGTCTTGGAGTCTCAGAATACTGAAAAAAAGGGAGAGTATCAAGAATAGTGACTGGTGGACAGAAAATTAATTAAGCCATGAGGGTTTGTGTGAGGAGACCATGGTGGAGGAGAATTAAGAATTCCTTTGAAGTGAAGAAGTGCTTTGGCTCTGTGATTTGAGGGTGTTATTGAAGCAGATGACAATGGAGAAGCAGTATGAGGGATGAGTGAGAGTGTTGTGTACCAAGTGCAGGACAGCAGCCTGGAGGGGAGGGGTTGGGCAGAAGGGCAGGTGATGAATGATGGACTGTCTCACTGGCTGCTTGGGACAGGCACAGTCTTTGGTTATGTTTAGGAGAAGACACATCTGTCTTCTGGCCTGTTCTGAGCAAGTTAGGTTGGTACAAGAGGATGCTGCAGCCATGGTGGAGCAAAAAAGCATGGCTTTGAACAGAGAAGAGCTGAGGTGAAATCCTGGACTTGTTATAAAGTTTCCATTTTTAGTATAATAAAGGTTAGATTAAAAAAGTATAAATTGGTATATACCCTGGCAGCCCTTTTTCCATGCAGTTAATACAGTTTCATTGTAGGCTACATTCCCTGCTTAATGAATTGCCAGAAATCCTGAAAGCAATAATTAGCAGGTATGGGATGTGTGTTTTACCTTTATAAATTCTTCTGACTCCTGATGGTTTTGGGACTGGGACTATGGAAGAAACTTTTTATTAGGAGTAAGTCTCCATTTTAAAGAAAGATTCATGAGGCCATACTTTTTTTTTTTTTTCCCTTTGTTTTTCTTTTTTTTCTTTTTTTTTCATTTTTAGGTTAGAAGGGGTAGGTGATACAATGATTTACTATTCCTTTAGGCATACAGACTGGGGGAACATACGGTTCTGAATGTCTTAAAGCTAATTCACTGTGTTACCTAACCACCATCACTCCTATTGGGAGAAGCTATCAAGCCCTTACCTGGCAGAATTTAAATGTGAAACACATAAAGGACATTTCAGAAAATACATAAAATATTTTTATAGATGAACTTTAAGTCTAGTAAGATCTATTTAATAGTGTATATAGCAAAGAACAAAATGCTTCTGATAAAGAACTGATTTAAGGATGAAAATTAATAGTTTTCTTTAAAATAACTGGATAAACAGGTATCCTTAGTGAGGAAGTCTATGGTATGAAACCTTTATCACATCAAACAATAATGAAGGGTGACATTTAAATCTCCAGCCTTTCTAAACAGTGACTCTGACAAATGGAGTATTACTGATGTCTTTGACAAGAAAAATATATGAAAGAAAAAGAAATGTAGCACAGAGATAAGCTATTTATTTTTACTGACCTCAGTCAATCTTGTCTTGTTTTTTAAATATTTTGCCAGTCAACATACTACAAAATATGCCAGTCATTAGATCTGTCAGAGGCAGCAACTTGGGTGGATAGATGTGAAGGATTAGCAGAACTCTATGAAAGGCAAAAATAGTGATAGTCTTGCAAAAAAATGAAACACAAATAGCTAAAAATTGCCTTTTTCCGGTGTGCCAGTGGTATAACAAACTCCAATGCATGTGACAAGTATGTTATGAAGTTAAGGAGAGGGGGGGGAAGAGTTGTAGAGCTTTTTAATGTTTCATACTTGAAATAGGAAGTTAGTCAAGTTTTGTATTTTTTTTCCCTAAAGTAGTATATATGTGCAGTAACAACATATACCAGATCAATTAAATTAATTTTTAATTTTCATTTTTAAAGAAGCTGCTTGTACAAAAAAGTGTCAGATGAGAAGGATCTTGTTTCAATTTGATATTGTTGACCATAAAATAGTTATATTCGATTCATCTGTACAATAAATACTTCAATATTCTAAATTTTCCGTTCACCTTGTACTTGTTTACAGATATGGTGACACACAAATGATTATCACAGCAATAACAGAATCCATTTTTTTTTCCTTTTTTTCTGTTTTTTTTTTTCTCCTTAACTAATTTACAGAAGAAGAGTTAGTTTGTTTCATGTGGAAGTGTCTACAGTCTCTTTAGAAACATTCATTCATAGAATAACAATCTGATCTCAGGCCATAGACTAATCATTTCATTTACAGGAATATGATCTTAGTACTTGATCTATTCCTTAATTAATCAACACATTGAAGTATGTACTTAAGTGATCCTTATTTCTTAGCATAAGAAAGTTGGTTTTGTATTGTTATGAAGATCAACACATGTTTACTCCTAAGAAAACTGTGAGAAATGGGAATGTGGTTGATGGCTGAGCACTAGGGTGAAATACTTCAAGCGGTACTTTATTCTAGATACTGTAAGCTCTCTGTGATGCTCATAGCAAACTGTTTGGAGTGACACCAAGAGCCCTGAAGGGGAAAAAGGGTGTAAGATTTGATCTTGATCTTAGCTAGTGGTCAAATTAAGCCTTATGCTATGGAGGTGAGAGGTCCAGGTCTGCCACACTTTATTCTGGAAATGAGGTTTCATGGAATAAGTAGGACAGAGATAGTGAGGTGTAGAATTTCTCCATTATACAGTGTAAATTCTACAGCTTTAAGTATAGGTTATAGATATAGAATGGTTTGCTTTGGAAGGGACCTTAAAGATCATCTTGTTCCAACCCCCTGCCATGGGCAGGGACACCTTCCATAAGACCAGGTTGCTCAGAGCCCCATCCAACCTGGCCTTGAACACTTCCAGGGATGAGGCACCCACAGCTTCTCAGGGCAACCTTCCCAGTGCCTCACCACACTCACAGTAATTAATTTCTTCCTAATATCTAATCTAAATTTACCCTCTTTCAGTTTAAAACATCATCTCTCGTTCTATCACTACATATATATGTGGGTATGCCAGTTATTTTTGAAATTTTTAATTACTTTTAAATTTAAATTTTAATGCTTTCCAATTTGTCTAGTTTAAAATATCTGAGCTAGGATATCATGTAGCTGTAATTATTTCAGTCCTCTTTTTCTGTTAGAAAACAAACTTTTATCTTTGTGCTAAATAGATATTTTATAGTGGAAATACTTAGGTCTAGTTATATGGTGAAGAAAGAAGAATCCAACTGTGTGAAATGAGAAATGATTGCTTGTTGTAAAGTTGCATAGGTTTCAGTCCTCACTAATATAAGTGTTACTGAATTTCCATGTTTCTCTTGCACAGACAGTTTTAAAAATCTATTATGACATCAGTGATAACAAAATATCAGGGAAGGGAAATATGTCGATTAAAGTGAATTTGGAGGTGACTGACTTGGGAATCAGAACACATTCTTGGAGAAATGAAGACAGTCTATTCTGTGAAAAAGCTAATAGGATTGTAAAGTTATTCTGAAATAAACATGGATATGTGAAGATACTTCAAGGTATTTTCAAGCCTTTCAGGGTTTTCCTAAGGTTTATTTTCCATTCTGCCTGCTTTTGAAGTCAACATGTATCTGAAGAATACACTAGACAAATTCTTTATTTATGGGTGTTGTGGTAAAGAAAGCTCAACAGTATTATTTAAATACATTTAAATTTAATTCTTAAGATATGACATCTATTCCTATCTCTTGGTGCTCAGGGAAAAAAGACAGTATCAACAAGTTCCTGGATAGCTGAACCAGATGTTAATTTTAAATCCCCTAATTCAAGTCCTCTATGTCAGAAACTGTGTTCCAATTCACCATATAGGAACAAAAAATGAGGTAGTCTGTGCTTCAGAGCAATACCTGAGGTGCCACAAAAGGTATGTGTCTATGCACCTTTGGCTGAGGAAGTCAGAGGAATTCAGCTGCTGCTGCCATTCAAAGGTGAAATCTAGCTCATGCTTTGTTCCTTCACTGCCTCCTGCTAAGTCCATATACAGGCACCTGATCTTTAATATTTGATAGGGCACTTCTCTAGATTAGCTAAGTGGCTTTTCCCTCACACTTATTTATATATTTTGTATTTTTTTGCCATTGTTAAAACTTGCAGGGAATGCATATCAGGACGTAAAAAGATGATATATCAGCTTTCTTTTAACCATACTGGAGTAAAATATTCAAAGTCATTCAAACAGGAAGCATACAAGCTGACCAACTGTGTTCCAATAGTAGGTGTGATGCTAAGAAACAGACTTCATTTTTTTCATTCTGGTGGTTCATTACAGATGTGAATTTGATCATCCCAGTCTAGTTCTTATGGGTATGGGTTAGTCTGTATGGATTAGTCGCTTCTGTAATTCATTATTCTTGTCTAGTACAGTCCTAACTGTGGAGAAAAACTTTACCTTTGAAAAAATATTGTATTTTAAAAAGCAGAGTGGAAAACTTTTTTTTATGGAACTCAAGTTTGTTTTTAAAGAACATCGTTTTCATAAGCACTTGCAATGTATGACAATGAGAGTGTAAAATGAGAAGAAAATACCTTTTCTCATGTCTTTCTTATTTTTTTAACTTTGTTATGATTACTTCTATCTTACTTTTCTACAATATTGACTGTTCTGCTTGACTGATTCTTTTGTTCTGCATGTATTAACTGTACATTTATTTTTACTTTTTAATTTTTTCTAAGAAACAGTATTGTCCTTTCCTCAATCATCTAATCAGTACTCCTACACTCAAAGCCGCTCTATATAAATCTTTTTTCTCTGCAAGACTTAGTATTAATGTCAAAAGTACTCATTGGGGGAAAGGATGTTTCTTTTTCAGATCTTTTTGTATTAAAAAAGGAATGCGTTATCAGTTAAAAAAGCAAAAGACCTAGAAGACAGATCTTATGAGACATCCTTTATACTGCAATGTTTCTGACCTATGCTCTATTTCTTTTCAATCTATGCACATGAAATTTTCCCTTTTGTTTGTTTAAAAGAGCTTGTGTTTGCATTCATCAAAGGTATATGAGAAGGGAATCAGAAATTTTAGATAATTTTTAACTGGGTACCAGAGAGTAGAAGTAAAACATTACAACCTTTGGAAGTTTTCATGAGACAACACTCAGAACTTTAAATATGTTTCATATTTTTTAGTATAATAATACACCTTATGTGTTCATGTATATCACTGTAAAGTATGTAAAAAATGTCACTCTCTGCTACTAGATTTGTAACTGAATGGAGAATTATGTTTTACAAATGTTTTGCACCTTATTACATAGAGGCATAAATTACTATAAAAATGCAAGGTTGTAGAAAATTAGACCCAACAGATGCAGCTTTTCACATCTAATTCTTGCTACTTGGCTCTGAGGTTGATCGGGAATTTTTCATAAAGGGCAATTATTTAAGATAATTGTTTTTGAAGCATATCATTTTTGAATATGTTCAAATGAATATGAATATGTTTTGAAACATATAATTTCTATGCCCTAGTTAAAGAATTGCTTCCTGTGCAGTGAGGGAATGGTGTAGTTTCTCAGGGTTTTTTTTTCTCTGTTTAGTAAGTTCTGAGCTCCAATCCCCCCCATTTGTAAATCAGGAGGGTCTTAGTATATTGCAGTCACACAAATGACAGTCCACCAGACAGATTCTGTGCCTTGAGAATTTTGCCTGGCTTAAGGATATTTCATGTAATATGGGAGGAAAAGTCTACCTTGTGTATCACAAAATACATTATGAGCAATAAACTTTTATTTATTAAGACTGACTAACCAAGTGGCAAGTAGGTTGTAGCCTTCACTAATGTGTGTGTAAAGTTATTGGGATTTTTCTCTTTTCACCTTTTTTTTTCCCCATATATATATATATAGATGTATGTATATATATTTATATATACACTGTTGCAGTTTGAAAATATGCCTGAGTTCAATTCATAAAATACGACCAGAGAATGTGAAATATTCCCTAAGCTTCCGTACCACTCAAAAAACAAAAAAAACAAAAAAACCAAAAACAAAAACAAAAACAAAAAAAACAACAACAAAACAAAACAAACAAAAAAACAACCAAACAAAAAAACCCAAACAAAACAAGCAAACAAAAAAAATCTAGAGAGACATTTACTTCAAGCAGTGAGATCTGTGTAGCTTGTGTGCATGCCCCCATACCATGGGTATGGGAACATAAATGAAAAATGGGCTTTGATATCATTTCATCCTGTGTTCTTTCAGTATAGCAAACTGTGACTGAATGACTCCCCTCTGACTCAGTTTCCCATCTATAAAATGGAAAGGGTTCTAACTTATTGTTAAAGCAATTGAAACATTAGTTACAAAAAGAAAGAATAAGAACTAGGTAATATTAGTTTACCATCTATTAGTTTCTGTACTTTGCTGGTTTTTGCTATAATAGCCTATCTCAGTAATGCTCAAGAACTTTGAAATTTGCCGGATGTGTAAGAAAAGCAAAACCAGAGATGTGCTTCTGAGCTTGCTGAAAAGCTGGATTATTTAAGGACAAACACTTAATTTTCTTCAAATTTTAGTGTTCACATGTAATTAACATTGGACTATCCTAGGGGAACATGCATGTCTTCGATCTTCTTTGAATGCATAGGTGTGTTGCTGTGTATTGCAGTAAAATCATAGCCTAAAATATTATTATATTCTTCTGACTTTGGAAGCCCTGTAACAGTTCCCAGATGAATTGACGATGAGAGAAACTACATATACTGATCTGGAAATGTTTCTATTATTTGAGTAACTTCTCTCCTGGACTTTGTTTGCCTTCATTTTGGAGTCTTGTCTTGTAGAGACTAAATTTTATAACTTGAAATAATCAGGGGTTTTGTAGTTGACTTTGGGATTTGACCCAGATAAGTTTTTGTTATTTTTTTTGGGACATTTTTTATTTTAACGAAATTGTAAATAATTTCATGTTCATCCCTCTGTTAAGGAAGCCCTAAAAGAACAGTTTGTTTTTAAATAAATGCAATGTATTTGGTCTGCCCTGACTGTTCTTCAGGTTTCCTGCCTCTCACTCCCCCCTCCTCAACAGGACAGAGCAAGAAAATAAGATGGGCAAGCTCATAGGTTGAGATGAAGGCAGTTTAATGAAAAAGCAAAGGCTGCATGTGGAAGCAAAGCAAGATGAGGAGATTTATTCTCTAATACCCACTAGCAGGCAGTGTCCAGCTACTGGGAAGCAGAGCCTCAGTATGTGCAGTAGTTGCTTTGGAAGACAATTGGCTTTTTAATAAAATTTATTCCCCTTCACCTCACCTTTTCCCTGCCTTTTATTACTGAATATGATGTTGTATGGTGTGAAATAACCCCCTGACCAGTTGAAATGAGCTGCTCCAGCTGTGTCCCCTCTGAAACCCTTGCTCACCTTTTCAGCTTCCTGGCCTTTGGGGTGGAGGAATGTTGAGGGCTTGCAGAGAGCAGCCTTGTGTTGGCAAGCACTGCTCAGCAACAGCAGAAGCTTTGGCACTTTATCAACACCATTTTAGCCACAAATGCAACATAGGACACTGTATGGGGTGCTATGGGGAAAGTTAACTCCATCCCAACCCAGTACAACCATCAACCAAAGCAACTCTAGTTTCTTTGCCAAGCACAGCAGTGCAATAAAGATGTTTTATTATTTGCTTTTATTGTTAGTGTCTTTAAAAGACCATTAAAAATAACAGTCCAAATGTTTCTGTGGTTTGTGGGATCTATATGTGTCAGTATTAAAGTGAGTCATACCATCAGAGTCATGAGAGGGTTATTGGCATTTTACTCTAAAAGCAAAACTATGGCTTGCTAGAACTACTTTTTTTTTTTTTTTTCTTTTCTTTCTGCCTTAGTAACGTCTCTATCCTAGGACCTATTATAAATGCTTATATGAGAAAACTTTCACAAAGCAGAATTTCACCCTTTATCAAACACTGTATTTCACTACAAAATTGGTTTTGCTGTGAATTCTAGAGAAATGTTCAAAGTATTACACTGTGTAAACATGTTCTCGGTAATTGCATAACACATTGATCTTGGTGAATCAACTATCAAACCATTTCCTGAAGATATTCATTTGAACCCCATGTATCTGAAACCACACAGGCAATTCCAATATTTAATAATGTCTGTGGGTTTACTTCATAGTTGAAATTAAAGATAATTGTTTTCATGAGATGTCAGCAGTGTATTGGTATGTGGTTGCCTCTTCTCCTAGAGAGGAAGGATGACTTTAAAGCTTCCAGTACTAACAGGATAAGTTAGCAGCTGTCCAGCTTATTATTCATTTTTTTCAACTTAGCTCACTAATGCTTTCTGTATCCATATCCCAAAAACTTCAGTACTGACAAGGATAGTACAACCTTGATACTAACCCAGGCCTCTGGATTTTTTCTTGTTAGGCTTTGTCTAGACTTGTCTCGATCTGCCTAAAGCTCTCTATATTTTTGTGTAGCTGATAGTAACAAATATTTATGATCTTCACATCATGAAGTAGTATAGAGGAGTATGGGCATGGTATGGCAACAGAGGCTTGAAAGTGGGGACCTGGAGCACTGCAAAGAAATGTGTGTGTGTGACATGGTAAGAAAAGTGACATGTGGTGACACTGGAGACCCCAGGAGACCCCAACTCACTTGTGACTGTTTACTGAATAAAGAAAAAAGGTGTGGGAGCTGTACAATACAGATTTTAGGGTATCAAAGAACAAGTATCCATTATATGTAAGACACTCCATATGTAGTACATTTAACTGTAAAGTGGAATTACAGAGCAATGAAGAAATAGCAAATTGTAAAAAGTGATAAGATATAAAGATATAAAAATATCTCCAAATGAACCCTAGAAAGAGGAAGAACAAATTATCTTTCTGCCACCAAAAAGGAGAAAGAAACCCCTGCCATTAACATAATATCTTTCTCTTTAAAAGATTTGGAATGCCGACAACTTTCTGTAGAGTCCTTGGGCCCCCAAAATTTAGCCAATAACCTTAGGACCAAGATGGTTGTGGAAGGGTAAGCTATAACTGGGGAATGGCTAGACACTAGGAATTGTCTCTATGCAGTTTTAACTTGATATCTTTTTCTCTAATAGTAGTCTTTTTTTTTTTTTTCATTTGTCCGTAATGACTAGATGTGGAATTATTTTATTAGATGGTGAGAATTTCAATTACACAAGCAATAATTCTTGACTTTGCTCATTAAGAGTGTTTTTTCTTTTGCCCAAACAACTCTGAATCTATCAATACCTCCCCAACTCTTATATTGTTGTTATAGTTCATAATTATAGAAGAATGTATTCAATACACATTGTACAAAGTGAAAAACAGCTCATATTATTATTTGTGTGTAATTACATTGTCAAGAAAGAGGTGAAATAATAATTCTGTCTTTTCAATAGTATCTGCAGCACTGAGTTCTAAACAAAATTTTAAGTATATGAATTCCAGGCAAGTCTCTCACCATGTGAACAGAATAAAAACAAAGATTTAAAAAAAAAAGCAGAACAGAAGAAAACAAAAAAACCCAACCCATGTAACTAAAAAACTTATGTTCAAAGGCTTTTCTGGGAACTTATTATACCAGAGCTACATCTTGAGGGATGTAGAGACACCACCAGCATTTAATGAATTAGTGAGTACAGGAAGTAGAATGTAGCGGTATTACACAGGGTAACCAACCTGAACATATCCTTTTCATTAATTTACTGCAAGCTGCAGATATCCATGGTAGGCAATAATAAATTGAACTACAGACCTATCTTTCTTTTACTTTAGGGGGTGAAGATACCTCTCAAACTTTGAAGCACGGTTTAGGAGGGATTATAGCAAAGGAAAGGAAATAATTGTGCTGACTGAAAACATTACTATTTAAGCTTATGTAGACAAACTGTTGCCATTCTGTGTCAAAAGCTACCTAATTAGAAAGGTAACTCAGCCTGCGTTGAAATCTATTGCTCTATGAGGTCTTATCTTTTTAAGTTCTGTAGTAACATGGATCAATCTCCATGACTGCCAAAAATGAAGTCCTGAACGTCATTCTTATTAGTCCAGACTAAAACTGGCCCTCAAGTGTTTTTCCATTGTTAAATCTTGCAGTGAAATATGTACGTGATAAACTGGTGTTGATAGTGACCAATGTGATATTTTAGCATGACAACAATTTTCATATTTGTTTTTATGGTATAAATCTATTGACTGATATAATAATAATGAGGGTAATTAAAACCTCTTCTAACTTACTGTTGGGTCAGTCTGGTTTCGTCAATAACTGCAATGCATTTATACAATATAATTTATATACTTTTATTAGTTTTATTTCTTTTTTTTTCTCTTAAATTATTATTGAATCAGTATTTAATACCTGTAGCAGAAGGTAGTTATTAAACTATAATATGAAGCTGTATCTCTATCAAGTTCAACATGCCTATGTTAGCACTAGGTTGAGTTGTAAGTAGGAAAGCTAGTTACAAGATTGGGGTAAAGATTCAATGAATTAAGGTCTGTGCAGCTACTAAGACAAATTAGAATAGCATGAATTTGATTTATATAGGTATGCCAATGGGGAAACAAATTCAGGCCGTGGAATTTTATATTGGAGATTATCGCATAGATAAAATAATTTTTCAAACAACATTGTTTAATCCTACTTTGATTGTCCCCTACTTTATACAAAAAAAAAACCAAAACCACCTTTTTTAACCTTTTTTTTTTCCCCCTTAAAACTTGGTACAAAACAAACAGTTTGGAGTCCTAGGCTTGTCTTTGTAAGCTAATTATATCTCTTTGGTCATGTAACTTCAGAGTTGCTGAGAAGCTCCAATTGCTCTGGAGAGCAGGGAAGATACTCAGAGTTTGTGTAATGGTCTAAGAGAGACTGTCATTTTATTCCTGACTGTTTCAGGAGTCTTGTTCACTAACAGGCCACATGTGTAGCTGTTGCACTCAGACTGTTGGCTCTCTGCTGTGCAATTGGCAGACTCTTGGGAGGCACTGCGGAATCCATAGCACTATATCCTAGACAATTATTGTATGGCATGCTGCTACAGGCCCTTCTGATGTACCACATGGTAATTTGTGTTAATGAGTGTCAGAATTGTAGATGCTCTGCTGCTGAGCATTTTAGACCACACGTAGAGAATTCCAACAAATGGCATGTCCCTTGTCAACAAACAGTGTAATATTCTAACCTATACTTCATCCTTTTTTTTTTTCCCCCACTCGTGCATAGGTGTGAACCACAAGTTGCATTTCATCAGAAATACAGCTAACAGAGAGCATCAAATTCCGATCTATGTACCATTCTATAACACGTTTGACTTAATTAGTTAGCTTAGAATCTAATTTAATAGTTTCTGGCATAAAGTAAGTATCCTTTGCCCCTCTGACAAGGGCAGACTAGGTGAAATTCAAACAGTGTCTTGTAATGACAAATCTAATAATTAGTAAATAACAGAAATAATCAATTCTGTTCAGACACCTTGTCTACAAGGCAATTGCAAATCAGTAACTGTCTTTCTAACACTCGTCTGGTGTGCCACTGAAGGATTTGCTCTGAATAAAGAGATCTTCAGTACAGAGGAATGTGTTAGCTCTTGAGTACGTAAAGGTGTTTTCCCATACAGGTTTTAGTCAAAATCTAATTCATTTTTCTCTGCAAAAGTTTTCACTCTCCAATCTTCAAGTGTTCATGGACTAGCTCTCATGGGTACCTGAAAAGCAATTTAAAAAAAAAAAAAGCCTGTATGCATGAGAGTTGGGTTTCCAATATAGCATCTGTGTTTTGTAATTACTGACTATTGTAATTTCCAAACTAAAAAAAAAAAAAAAAACAAAAACAAAAAACAAAAAAGTAAAAGAACTAGCTTACTGCAGAGGTGTGGAGACAGGAAGAGTTTTCTGCCTATCCAAAAGTCCAAGTAACCCAGGAGACATTGCATTATGTACTTACTTAGAAAAAAAAAATTAAATTATGAAGAGCTTACCAGATAGCAACTTCAGAAATGTAATCACAGCATACAAGAAGTACAGTACCCCACACTAAAAGATGAAATCAGTTCTTTGTTTTGTTTTATAGTCAAATATATTCTGAAGGACTGACAAAGAAATTATTTCCCACAATTTCTCCATAAATATTCTAGAAGATATTTTCCACTCATAACTAGTACATCTTCATACTGCTTCTTCCAATTTTCTCTACACAGCCTCCCAACATCTGTGTGTTGCAGGAGTCAGGTCTAATTTCAGAATGAATGAAAGTTGGGCAATATTGTTTCAGTTTTACAGAAGGACACTAGACAGAGGATGATTAAGTGACTTGCCAGCAGTTCACACTGCAGAACAGAAGAGCAAACTGAGCTGCAATGGTAAGTTCTTTAAATGCTAACTTTATAAAACATGCTCTAAGTGTCCATCATCAAGTGCACCTGAAAAGCTGGAGCATTCCTGATGATTGATTGCATTAAACTGCCTGCTGTGGTCACAGTGGACTCCTCTGATTTATATCACTTTAGAATCTGCTCTGTGTTGAGTATAAACATCAAATTGTAAACTTCATCACTTTTCTGCAGAAGTACATTGTGAAAGTTGTTTACAGACCTATTTATCTGTTTCTGAATAGTGGAGGGAGGTAATTTTTTTACTTCATATTTGCAGGTAAATGCCAGAAATTGAAAGTCTATGAAAAGAAAAGTTATGTGGTTTCTGAACTTGTTTCATTATGATTCTTTGAAAAGATAATGCTAATTCAATCCAAACATTCTATTTCAATAAATCTGATACTATTATCATTTTAACTTATAACTTCTGTAAAATATATGCTTTTGAAATAAAATTATATTAAAACAAAAGTCTTAATGCTTCATATTGATACTAAAAGATGGATTTTTATGCTGAATTACATTTGTCAGATTCAGTACATTGCAGCAAAATGTTTTTATTCTGGTGAAAATATATCTTCTGACAAGAAAATATTCCATTGAAAAGCTTTTAACCAGCTCAGATTGTTTCTGAGTGTACCTACTGTGAAGCCAAAACACAAAGGAGTACTTTCTGACTTTTCTTAGCATTTGACATAACCGATATATGAGAGAAGTTATTAAATGCTAAGGCAAAGCTAAAGCTTGTGCTGTAGGAACGTTGCCCAATTAATATAATTATTGTGTGTTCAGTGCTGCTAGTTTTGATAGCTTCTGAGACTGCAAATCAGCCTCTGCTCTTGCTGTCATGCATATCACCAGCAGATGTAGCATTAGTGCCATAGGCACAGGCCAGATAATCCTGAATTTGGAAAGCAAAGAATGTCATGTAATTATTTTGCAGCCTAACATAATGTGGTCTGTTTGGGAAGCCAAAAATACACAGCACATCTTTTCTGTTGATGTTTTACAATAAAGTTGACAGCCAGATAGCAGTAGGGTGAGGGAGGCAGAGTGCTGTGCAGGATGTGTGTGTGCTATAGTGACAATTCACAATAAAACCTATAGATACAGCACAAAGGAGCACTAACAGCTCTTCAAAGTAGACATGTGAAGTCGATGGCATTAATGCACACTGAAACATTGTATTGTCATACAAAAATGAACAATACCATTATCTGTCCCATCAATCTTTCAGCAGCAGAAAAAAGGCAAAAAATTGCTTGAAGATAAAGAGTGGAAAAGTCATCTTCCTCTTTGAGCAATTCCAAGCTGGCATCAGTAGACCCAAATAAAAAAAAAATGGGATTATTAGTCCAAATGCCCAACTATATATTTTCAAATTGAGGTTATTATCTCGTTGAGCCTTGCCACCTCTCTGTTAGCCTTTTTCAGCACATTTTTATTCTTTGTCTTCCATATATCCCATCATATCATATATGTCCTTACATTTGTGTTTTCCGGCCTTGTCCTCCATTCTCCTTCTTATGTTCTACGTGTTTCCAGTTTTCTCTCACAAGACCAGCCTCATCACCCCACTGCTCACCTGCTGTACTGGGTACTTCACATTTAAAAGACTTTTTTTCTGAGATTAGTGCATGAACTAAAATATCTAAAGTGACTGGCGTATACTGAATTGTTCTATTCCTTGCATTGTAGTGATTCATATATGGCTAATTCAGGAATTCTTAACAAGCTACTTTCAAGTCAAGACCATATTTAAACTGGTGCAGTAGTTTTATGGCTCACATCTTGATTCATCCTCTTGGCCTCAGGGATAAATGTAATTACCTCTTTTTTAGGGAATATTTTGGTCTTTTACACTGTCAGTTTTGATTCCTGAGTTGAATAAAATTTGGTATCATAATAGTTATCACTTACATGATGGAGAGATTTCAGTTGAATTACTGACACCATGACTCTATATCTTGTAATTTTCTTCATTTAAATTAAAAGAGATTTAAAATGTATTGAGCACTTGATGATGGCAATGTTGACAATGGTAGTAACTAGCAGTAGCCTTACTAATTTTCTCAGGGATATTTTACAGTCATGAATGGGAGGGAATGATAAGGGATGGCAAAAAAATTAGTTCAGGAAACAATTTTTCTGAGATGTCTGCTGGGCTGTGAAAAACGTGAAAATTTTTCTGAATTACATGTGTGGGTCAGATATAACCTTTCTTCTTTTAAATTCTGGATTTTCCGTCTCACTATCAGTAGCACAAGATGACTAAGGATTAGCAGACAAGTTGGCTTATACCAGAGCCCAGAATAGAGGCATTTTTTTGAACATAGTAATATGAAGAATAAGAAATACCAGGCCAATAAAAATTATAAAAAAGAACCTAAAAATCAATAGTACAAAATAACAGTTCTCTATCTCAATGAGTTGAGGTCAAGGCATGCATATTGACACAAAGTAACTTGCTATGCCACTGCTATCAAATTTTATTTGCAGTCTATGTTTTGAGAAAGAAAAGGGTTTAAAACTTTTATTTTTGAAATTCAAAACTTCTCTAAAAGAAACTAATTGCTTCTTACCTGTGTGAATCGTCACAGATAAATTTTAGATTACACATCATAAATTGATACTGGAGTTCAGATGTTATTAGAAAACCTTTGAGCTAAGCTCCTTTGGCTAATGTCATCTGGATTCCACAATAATTAAGAACACAGTAATACATTCTCCCTCATTCATTACCTTACANATAATAACCACATATTTGATTACATTATAAGCAATATGCTCAAACCTAATGTGTATACAAAAAAAAAAAGCGTAGAAAAGCTTTTTGAATGTGAGTAAGATGTAAAACAAAGTCATGTTAAAAAATATATTTTGCTCATAAGTTGTAGCATTTTTTTGTCAAAAAAAAGGAAAGAAAAACCAATCTTCTGCCAGTGAAATGAAGAAGGGGAGCAGGGGGAAGTAGGCTTAATATCTGATAAAAGGGAAAAAAAAAAGAAAAAAAAAAAAAAACAGAAATGATCATCCTTTCTTATTTGTAATACCTTTATAATACTCTATTTTCCATTTTAGGGCAGGGCAGAAAGATATTGCACTCTCTGGGAAATCATGGTTAACAGCAGACCTGCTGATTCACAAGTACTGTTTTGACTTTCTCTCTCAGAGTTTTTCTCAAATGTTTCTAGATTGTTGTAGTCCTTTGTATCTGATTTTCTCTACTTGTTATGCACATTATTAACAGATCTCCCCCAACAGAGAGAAAGACCTGTAAGAAAAAAGCTGTAGCCTCTCGATAAACAATTCCCTTTGTATTACACATTCAAGACATCTGTCTCACTTTGTCTACAGTTTTTAAAGAGGCAATATCATGGTGTAGTGTCAAGGGAAAAATAAAAACAAAATGTGGGACTTGAAACAACAGAAAAGAAAAAGAAAAAAACAGTTGGAAAAAATACTGGGAAATAGTTCAAACTCCTTGGTTGTTGTTAATATTTAAAAGGCTGTTCAGTTATCCTTTAGAGTCTTCTGCTCTATTGTGTCCCCAAGTAACAGTAAGAGTGGTTTTGTTATCCAGTCTCTGCATTTGTCACTCTCCACCATATTATCTAAACTACAAATGGCTAGAGTGTACAGAAATCTAAAAAGGTTTCCTTGAAAAGATTCTCTGAAATGGGGTAGGGTTGTACTAGCGAGTATCTGTGGTAGCTGGGCAGGTAGTGAGAAGTTAACCATTGATGGAGGATTTCAAGACTGAAGGTTTCTGTGGGGCAAATAAAAAACAAGACTAAGAAGACCTATGATGTTGGAATGGCATTATTCCAACAATTCAAAACCTTTCCTGGTGTTGCTTTTAAAAGACTGATTTGACAAGGACACTGGCTATAGTGATATTTTAACTGGAAAGGATTGCTATGACATGCCTTTCATAGGAAATACACATCAAACTCTGGCATCTGTCATTTGTGTATGCAGTATTTATATTTCATGTATCATTATTTTGTCTGAGTACTGTTGAAGTATTTTCAGTTATTTCCAAACCAGGAGCATTTTAGCAACCTGTTTAGAACCTGTTTACCATCTCAACAAAGCCCGATGACAAAAGAAGAAGTCCATGCATCATAGCGTAAATCCTTAAAATGGATTTGAGAGGAACCTGTGTAGTGATGAAAGTATGATATAATGTACTTGTTCACTGCTTCTTCTGAAGAGTTAAAATAGTCAGAATTTCAAAATGGAACTGGTTTGTAGCTTAAAAATGTTTTCAGCTAATAATCCACAGTTAAGTAACATACAGTCTGCAGTACACTTGAAGGGTTGTTTATGGTTATAGGAAAATGTAGTATATTATAAGCTTTACCAGTTTCAATTATTTCATGTATTTTCTTGGCTTGATTTAATTAATGATGTCATCTGGATTCCACAATGATTAAGAACACAGTAGTATACTCTTCCTCGTTCATTAGTTTTACCTGGAGTTGTATGTCAAAGGCACATAATTTCTTGTGAACTTTTGGGCAGAGAGAGTTCATAGTAGTAGAATACAGCTATTGTTAGATGCTTGTTCTTTATTAAGAGGATTGACTGAAGAGTGATTTTCAGAGGAAGGCTCATCAGCATTGAAAAATAGTTATTATATCTTTGATTTCTCCTGTTTTTCCTGGATTTTACAGCTTTCATCCAACCTCATCTCTCAGGCACAGTCACTGGTACGCTCAGTCTGCTGCAAACCATGTCCTAGATTCAGAACTTTACATGCGTGTCTCTGAAGTAAGAGCTGTGATGGCACTGAACCCTGAAAAGGTCTTGTTTGACATTGGGATGACATGCTTAGGGTGCAAATGTTTCTTAGCGTTAATTTTTGGGACTATTTAAAAAGGAATGATTGATGGCAAGTTCTGTGTTAGGTAGAACACATTATGTATGCCACGTTCAGCACTATCCTACATGGATGTCTCGGTTTTGTTCTCCAAGGTCACACTAGTAGCCAGACTGCTTCAGCTGATGGACAGAGTTGAGCCTAACAAACCATAACAGTATTAGACTCAATGTCTGAAGCCAGCCTGGGAAGGACAAAGAATTTCTCTAAAAACACTTTATATTGTTGGTAAGAGGGCAATATTATCATCCAAAGTGTCCAAACACTGAAAAGTTCTGAGGTTAGGTTGTTTGAGAGTACAGTAATCCTTTAAAAGTGTGAGTAACTATATGAGCATTTGAGTTTGAATTTTTTGAAACAAATCTCCTATCTACTGCAAAGTGTTCATGTCATGCAACAGTCTCCAAAGGTATGAAAGCATGAATTGGGTTATTTTTAGCTGAAGCCATGGGAGCAGGTGCAATCCAGGACTGTGCCTGGTGTGGTCTGCCTGCTAATAATGTGCAGTTCGCAAAACCAGAATAGAGTATCTGTAAAAAAACACAAAAAACCCTCTTGAAGCACAAATAATTTTTGTCTTATTGTCATCACAGTTGTTTTGCTTCTCAGATCCGTTTCATTTGGGCAGCACTACTCTAATAGAAACATAGCCAGTGGCTGTTTCTACATGTAGGATAGTAGGCAGTTTGTGTTCACTACCTCTGTGTCTAATAGGTGGCAGATCCAGTTGCTACCGGTAATTGGAAATCTGACGGAACTGTGTGGACACTACAATAATCTTTCCCAAGGACTTTCAGAATTTTCTAGTAGTGGGACTGGTAGAGGGTCTTATAAGTGATGGAAGAAGTTCTCAGGAATTCATTGGTCTGGTTGTGACGTGACAAGCACAGAGGCTGCCCATGGCTTTGTCTGCATCTTTTTCTTAGAGAGCTCTTTCCCTGCCTCCACCAACCCCATCCCCCCCATTTCACTTCTAGTTGACAGCATTCCCTGAACAGTTCTCTGGGTTGTGAGAAAGTCACAGAATCCTTAAGAAAATCTTTCACTTTCCAACATACAACACTTGACTGTGGGCTGGCTCTCAGAAAACTCCTCATCTTTAAATTAATTCACAACACCCATGTGCTAACAGCAAGTTCTCACTGTGCCTGTGCTTAAGTGCAACTAAGATAATCAGATAGTAGAGATATAGTAGAGATATCACAGTTGTCACAGCAGTTTTCAGGCTTCTTCTTCAGGGAATTTCTTCCATATGTTTCTTCTGCAGGGATCCTCTTTCTTGGGGGAACTTCTGGCAGCTTGCTTCTTCAGGTGAGGGGTGGCTTCTGGAGGCTTTTGCTTTTATCAGTTCTGACAGTCAGCTTGTGCTGGCAGTTCCTGGAAGTGCCTACATGTCTTGTTTCCAACTGGCTGCTTCTACAGAATTTTTTGGAAAGGGGTCTAGAAAATCTGCTGAGAAGTCTTTGAGCCTGTTCACCTGTGGTGTCAGTTTGATGCAGCCTGAAGCACTAGCTGTTTTGGGACATCAGAGGCCTTGACCCAGAGTGGAGGGGTATTCATTCTTCAGCTGTGGGCAGTGCCTGGTGCCTCCACCTAGGGCTGTGCTGGCCCTGCCTCTGGGAGATGGGCTGTCATAGAAACACCAAGTCACCAGCTGAAGGAGCTGTGAGATGAGATAAGCAGACTGTATATTTGCAAGGTGGATGAGCAGAATACTGATGGAGTTTTTAGAGAGGTATTGCAGAAACAAGAGCCTAAGCCCCATTGTGGATGGAAAGAAGGACTTTTAATTACTGTGCACTGAAGTCAACCATGATGAGGAAGGCTGGAAACGTATGGATCCTGGCAGCAGGAGGAAGGCTCTTTCTCTGCCGGCAGAACTGTAGGTACAGAACAGGCCATGTTGGATGGGGCTTTGAGCAAGATGGTCTAGTGGAAGATCACCCTGTCCATGGCAGGGAGGTTGGAACTAAATGATCTTTAAAGTCCCTTCCAACAGAACTATTCTATGATTTTCTTAGCCTTCTTTTTGCTGCCAGAACCACTCTTGTTGCCCTTCATGTTCCTCTGTACCAGCTCCACCTGAGCTCTGGTTTTCCTAACCCACTCCATTTACACTCAGACGTGTCTGTAATTCTCCTGGGTAGCCTGCCCCCTCTTTCACCATCTGTGTACCTCCCTTCATCCATGGAGGCCTCCTGCCCCCTTCTCACAAGCTGTTCCAGTGCCTCGCCACCTTCCTAGTGAAGAATTTCTTCCTAACATTTAAACTAAACCTACCCTCTCTCAGTTTAAAGCCATTACCCTTTGTATTTGTACAAACAAGGGCACCCTCTGCCCTTGTACAAAATCCCTCTTTGGCTCTCTTGTAGGTGTGTTGCCCTTCCACCCCCCCAGGTACTGGGAGGCTGCTGGAAGTTATTGCAAATGCCTTCTCTCCAGGCTGATGAGGCAGCTGGTCAGTTTTCAGGGTCTGAAGGCATAAGTGAGGCTCAGTTCCTCTCCCAGCCCCACTTGTGACACCTGCCCAGGTGCTTTGCTCACAGATGTGGGAATTTAACCTCATCCTGAGCTGTTCAATCATTCTATGTCTGTCTTAAGTCCTGTTACTGCTGCCTTGACTTACTGATTTCACAGACCCCACACCTTCACTGTAAGCAGTCTTTTTTCAAGGCTTAGGTCTATCTCCTGGATGGCTCATGAACATATTAAAGGCCACTCTGGTCTCATTTTCTGCTGCTTCTGGGCTGGTGTTCTGGACAGTCCTTGGATACGACTTGTTACCTTGATTTTTCTGTTTGTTGGCCAAACTTGCTACTGCCCCCATCTCACCATACTCAGGTACAGGGAGACTATGGATTTACCCAGAGGAAATAGTGACTGTTCAATGTATTTACATTGTGTGATGAGATCATGGGATGTGTAGGCAGGGGGAGAGCAGTGGATGCTGGTTTAGCTTGACATCAACTTGTGAAATATTCATTTTACTACAGACATTTTCTGCAACAAAAGTTGTTGTTTCACTTGCTGGGTTTTGGGGGGGGGTCTTGTTTTGTTTTTTGTTGTCTTTTCCGGTGGCTGTGCACAGTGTTGCCAAGCAGATAGAGGTGAAAAATGGTTAATTTTAATTCTTGTAGCTATCTCTGTTAATTAGAAATAACACAATCGGATTACAATAGATGAAGCTGAGTGTTGACTGATGGTAAATATATGCAACAGTATGCCTTCCCTTTCTAAAGGAAACTGTTCTAACAAAGACTTTGTGGACTGGTTTATTTTGTTCCTCTTTGTTTGCTGGGGAAAGGAAGTTTTGTACTGATGGTGTGAGAGTATAAGGAAGTAAAAAAGGCAGTATAAAGTCGTAAAAAATTCTGAGGTTATTAGCAATATTCTTGACTATTTTTCACTGCACTCTGAAGGAAGACCTTGAGTTATTGTGAGGGACAACAATGGAACAAATAATTTGATGGTCAAAGTTATCTGCACTGTAATTTCTGACATATTCTAGGCAGCTGCATCATAGTAAATTAAAAATGTGAGCAGTACATTTTGCATTTGTCACCACTGGAACTTGAGTCAACATGATTCTCTGGAGACAATAAACAACCTTATCTTTTTGTGTTTGTTTATAGTTTAGATTTAGCTCACAAATACCTGTGGAATCCTGCTTGTACCATAAGGATAAAAGAAAATTTTGCAAAGAGGTGCTGATAGGAAGATCCATCTAATTGTTGAGAGGATGTTTTTATGTATGACTGGATTTTATGTACATGATCCTTAACTTCAGATTATTTCCTTATTTCTGTGGCTGTTTTTTTGTAGGGGCATGTTTACCTGTATGTTCAAGACAACTGGGTATATTGTTTGTTGGACTTGTCAGAAGAAGCTCACAAATGGGAGCTCCCAAGGCTGTGTGCCACCAACAGAACTGCTTATTCACTGTCCAGATCCAGGTAGATACAGAACGAAAACATCAGTGACTTGAAGTTTTATGCTTGTGTAGATTGTATATTCTCTTTCTTAACTATTTCAAGTAGAAAGTTGGTATTTGCCTTGTGATTTCCTTACTGCTCTCAGATAGTTCTCCCTTTAATTTTAAAAGATCAAGCTCCTAAATAGATTTATTTCAAAAAGAGGCATGAGGGTAAGGTGGAAAAGAAAGATAATTTGCTACTTGAGACCTATACAAGAGAAAGGTAAACTTCTCTTTTCCAACCCCTTATCCTATGACATTTTACAAAAAAAGTGCTATTCTGTGGGAATAGGAAGCCTGTGTTGAGTCCTCAGGACTGGATTACCTTGACTCCCATGCAGATGATAGTGTCAAATTCCAGATCTCTGTATCTGAACTATCTGGTTTCTAATATGAATTAGATTTATGCTGTACTCTTCATCAATTTCCATAGTTAATGGCAGAGACTCTCATGCTGACTCATTAGAGCTCTTTTTCCTCATTTTTAAACAAAGATTGTTGTAAGAAAATCAAGATAGTTGTAAGAATTTTCCACATATTCCTTGGCACTCTTCTTATTAAGGTTGTCCCTGCCTACACAATTCAGCATCTGAATGAGAATCTGTTGAACCTCTATAGTTAGCAAGAAACAGACATTGTGCCTAAAAGACTTAGCCTTTAAATCTGTCTTTCTGGATATGAGTTTGTCTGTTGCCTGGGCAAGGAAAAACTGGTAAGCACTAAGGAGACAAGGGACTGTGTTTGCATTAGAGAAGTGTGAATAATTATGTAGCAAATTCAGCTTTAAGATAGGAAACTACCGATTTTCAGATAGTCACAAATGACTTAGTGAACAATGTTTCCAAAACTGGAATAGAAAGATCCTTTAAATAAAATAAAAATTAAAACTACCCAAACATTTTTGGGTTTATGTTTACCCTATAAACAAACAAAAGAAACGAAGAAGCCCTCAACAAAATGTCCTCAAGATTTGATGGACCATAGGGCTTTTTATGAAGTTTTATGATCATCATAACAAGGGACTGAACTTGATGACCGAAAAAACCCACTTTGCTCTGAACTTTAAGAATGACTTCATGCACTGTCTTCATGAAAAGATCATGAAACTCTTATTTAGAAAGCTATTTCTTGTGGAAAGAAATAGTTATTTTGAAGGAGTGTGGAATAAATCAGGGCTCAGTACATCTATATTTATTTCACTGGTACAGATAACCTCCAGCATAGCTTTAATTCATAATTAGGATTATACCATCCTAAATTCACCCGAGAAAGGTTCACATTCCTTTAACTCAGTTTGGCTCAATCATTACTGGTTACTTCACAAAGAAATACAAATTCAGGATGAATCTACTATAGAGCTAGCAACATAACTGAAGCTGAATAATAGTAGAAAATATCTCTTGAAAGAGAACTGGAATAATGGTTTTGGTTTGCTTTTTTGTTTGTTTGTTTGTTTGTTTGTTTTGTTGTTGTTGTTCCTGAAGATGGGGCTTTTATTCAGTTCCCTGCTATTACATTTTTAATAGTGCTGCTTTCCTTTGTTCGTGGTGGAGTACTCTTAGCTTATAGAGAACACTGGAAAATTCAGTGTTTTATCAACTAGTTTTATTTATTGACTGGATTTGATGCCAAGCTGGAAGTTGTGGACATAACTCAGTAAAACTCTCTGTCTCGATTGTAATAGTGGAAGGTTTAATCTCACTGAGTGCTGGAGATCAATGCTTTCCAATCCACTGGCTTTGTTTTTTTTACCCCTCTCTTTCTCTCTCCTCATATCTAATAGCTGATATATTATGATGCATAAAAAAAGGAATTATTAGTTGCATTAAAACTTGCGGTATAAATAGCAGAATATAAGATTAAGGTAACCCTCCAGAGAGATTCATATCCCCAAGCTTCCTAATTACTCTAACTATGAAGATATCTCTTTCAGCAGCTTCCACTGGCTCAAAGAGGTCATGGGGGAATTAGCTAGTGCTATTTTTAAAAGTCAGCAATTACAAACTCCATGGACATAATCATGAATTACATCATCTGCATTCTGCCCACTGCCTACGCAAGAGCGTTTTCCAACCCAGGTGATATAATAGCTGTAGTGAAAGAAATTTCACATCAGTGCGGGAAGCCGTTGACCGAGAGAGGTGAGCCCACAAGGAACCACACAGACACACTGGCAGTGGACTGCAAGTGAGATGACGTTTATTTGAAACCGGGGTATTTATAGGGTAAGATAGAGTTATTATGGGATGGGGGGTAGCAACAGGGACAGGATTGGGCAAAACTAGGGGTGGAGATAATAACCACGGCAAAGGGACAGCCAACCAGGAACGGCTCCGCAAACAACCAATGAGGTCTCAGGGTTCAGGGAGTTGGTGGGAAAGCCTGAAGGAAAGGCAGGAAAACCATGAGGGAAGGATTACAAAATGGAGACTTGTGGGGATAAAACAACAAGAACGTCCGCCATGATGGCGTCATTACAACAATAACACAGAACATGAGAATATGGCAATAGCCAGAGTAGGGAACTTCCACACTCGGTCCGCAACGTTATTTATCTGTTGTTACAAAGGTCCAATATCACTCTGAAGAGTGGTAAATCTTCTAAATTTCCACTGTAAGTCTTATACTACAGTCTTTGAGGAAATGTAGTAAATCTCGGATCTTTCTCTTCCTCCACAGAGTCCTCCTCGTAGGTCCACCGGGTAAAGTGCCTTTTCCAATTCTCGTATGCAGTGCCTTCCCCAACACATCAGAAAGGGTCAGAGGAGCTTAAATCTATGGCTACTTATACCACATTAAAATCTCAGACTCTATTGGAGACTTGCTGCACCTGACAATTCAATTTGATTTTTTTTTTTTTAATTTTAATTTTTAACTTCAATTTTGTGTAAATTAATGCCACAGAAAACCTCTACAGATGATGTCAACACTTGTGATTTCTGGTCTCAATATCATGATTTCAATGATTTCTAGTGAAAGTTGTGGGTTTTTTTCTCTTCTGAGTTCTTGTCTGGAACATATATGCCTTTTAATTGGCTTTGGCATTTTATTGCAAGCACACTTTCTTCTACTGTTGGTGATTTGACAGTGTCTTATGATTTGTTTGTTCAAATGATGATCTATAAAACTGCATGTAAGTTATTCTACTATCATGTAGAATAATAATATAAACAAAAGATAGATTAGAGTGTGTCTGAGATTTATTTTTCTCCTATTTAAGAATTTCATCATGTCTTATATTTTCCCTAGTCTGATTTAAAGAAAATAGTTTAGTTGGAGAAAACAAACAAGCAAGCCCTTATATTGTATTCAAAGCCATTGTGCTGTTTTGTCTGGTTTTCTTTTCAGCATTTTGAATCTTTATTCATAATATACTTAAGATGCACAGTCTGTTTAATATTTGCATTGCTTACACTTCACTAAACAGAAAATAAGCTTGTAAGATTTTTCTTCTTTTGACATCTTCACAGGGTTCAGTTGCTTATAAGCATAGCTTGAAGTGAATAGTAAAAGTTAGACAGTCCAGCATCCCTACTTAAGAAATTCTAATAGCAAAATAAATCAACAATACAAATATATGGACTGACTATAAAGATAAAGACATGAATTATTTAAGGTCTGCTTTAGAAATTCTACACATGCTACAGAATACATGCTACAGTTGCAGAAATAGTCTTCGAAATACACAAATTAAAATCATGTTCATTACATTAAAAGCAGAAATATAATTTCCAGCTAGAGCTGAGAAATAGTTCCTCAGATGACTTTTTTTCATGCACTCCTCTCCTTATTTTGGAATAGGTTTTGGTAGGGTGTTTTTGTTTTGTGTTTGTGTTTGTTTTCTTTTGATTTTGTTTTTTGCTTTTTTTTGTTTGTTTGGGTTGTTTTGTTTGGGGGGTTGGTGTTTTTTTTTTTTTTTNTTTTGTTTGGGGGGTTGGTGGTTTTTTTTTTTTTGGTTGTTGGGTTTTTTGTTGTTGTTGGGGGTTTTTTGTTTGTTTATTTGTTGATTTGGTTTGGGTTTTTTGTTATTTTAATGAATGTGCTTACATTGAGTGATTTGACAAATGTTTTATGAATATACTTCAACTTCTCTGTCTCTATGAGTGATTCCCTGACCAGAGTTTTGCAATTCGCTTTGCCTGTGCTATCAATGAGCATACAGCACTTGACTGTCTCCTGTCTGGTTGCATTATATATTCTAAAATCAGGCCTCCAATGAATATAATTTGATATTTGAAATGCACTTGCAGATTACCCTTTTCTCAATATTCAGACTAACTTTGGTTTTTAGAATATATTTGTGATTTTTATATTTTACTTGCTAGAATATTAATGAAAATGCATATGCATCCATTCTTGTCATGGTTAGAGTGGCTTGACAAGAGATAATAGAGAAAACTGTAAGAAAATAACCTGAAATTTCTTAATTAATAGATTTCTGGTTTATCAAGATCACATTCTTCATGCCTTTTTGTTTCCTGTGGCTTTCTTCTGCTGATTGGACTTGGACCATTCAAGCAAGTTAATATCCTATGTAACTTGAAGGACATATCATTATTAATAAATGCTACACCAAGATCCTTATTTTTATGCAGCAGACATAGAAGAATTTAGAAATTCAGCTCCAGTTGTCTGGATAACTTTATCAGCTACTTATCAGTTTAGTGGTGATATTCCTACTGAAGCCCACTAAACCAGGAAATGACATAGAAAATGCACCCGCTACCCCCACCCCCCGACACTATAGGAATTATCACACCAACTTTCCCTGTGAATGAAGAAAACAATTCATCATTTTTTCATCTTTATGCTATGAAGAAACACAGTTTCTTTAGATTATACTCTATATGTGTAGCAGAAAGAAGCAGGTCTTTAATAAGACAGAATTTAAACTTTAGATAGAATCAAATGTCCTTGATTTCATTTCCCTTTTTGGTGAATGACCATCAGTGTCATTCAAGGGGGCACATGAGTTGCTCACTCCTGCTACAAAAGAAGGAAATTATAGGAACTAGACTTTCTGGTTGAAGCTCAACAGATTATAATGCTTGAGGCAATATAGATTTCTGAAACAAGATTATTAGAGTTAGCTGCCACATACAGCTGGACCATGTGTCTGCTTATGCCAGATCCTGAACTTTTATTGTCTCCAGAATGGACTCAATTGAATGTTATCCAAGAACTGGGTCAGGTCTTTTATGAATGCCTATTGCTCGTGCTTTGTCAGTTGTGAAATAAATAGCATGCTTTTTGAAACTCTTATTTCTTGCTCATTATAGAGAACTAGCCTCAAAAGGTTGAAGAAAAATAGTTTTTGTTTTAGGAAAAAAAGAAAAGGAGGGGTGGAGGAAGCAGGAGGCATGAACAGATGGTTCTTGATAAGTAGGTAAATCAACAGAATTTGTCTGTCTAAAGAGGAATGTGGGATTTGTGGTAGGGAAAATGTGACAGTTTTCGAATATTCTTTACTGAAATACCCTTTTTGTCCTCTCTTTATTGCTCAGATGTTATAGACACTTAAAGCTGTATTGTTTCAACCAAGCATTTGCTGGAGTTTGGGTTAGATTAAATGTTGTGAACTTCTGAAATTCTGGTAACTAATTGTGAGCCAGATTCTGCTTTATGATTTGGTATCCCAGAATAGTTCTTACTAATAATGGGTGAAAATCAGAGATATTTGATGTCCTAGGTGACATGCAAATTACTTCTGACCTTTAGGAATCATAACTAGTCACAGCAAGTTATATTTTTTTCCTCAAGAAAATTTCCATGCAGTATATATTTCATCTCAGAATGCACATAAGTAAATTGCCTGCTGTATACCTTCGGACAAAATGAGAGTCAAGTCTGTAGTAAAGCTGTTGCTTTTTCTTCATTGCCTTTTTTCAAAGTATTAACATAGTAAATATCCTGAATATACTTTTAAGGAGTTAAGCATAAGAACTTCTGAATTTGCCCTGGTATAAGGGGTTTATTTGTCTTTTTTTTTTTCTTTTTTTTTTTTTTTTTTCCCTTTTTTTTCCCCTGCTTTCTTGGGGAATTTTGATTTTATTTTGTTTTGTGTGGGTTTTTTGTTTCTTTGCCTTAGGGGGTTTTGGATATTTTTGGAGGGGAGGTGGATTTTTTTTATTTTGTTTCCTTCTTTTCTTCAGTTGTGCTCCTTCTTCACATAACTTATATACAGAACATTTTTCTATGGTTGACACATTCTATGGTCAAACACATTTCTCTTAATCCCATATTTAAGCACATTACAGTTTTGAGGCATGGACTAAAAATAGGCTACAGAACTTGCTTTCAGATAAATTTTTTTACACAAAAAGTAGTTAGTCCATGGCTATTTCTTTAACCATACTTCAGTCAGTTCCTGAAGGATACAAAGACTGTTGTCGCCATGGTGTGATGGCACTGGGCTAAAGGTGTCAGTTCCACATGTATGGTTGTGTGGCCTGTGACTTCTGCAGTCAATGAACTTTGAAGGTAGGTGTAGAAAATGGTAGCTCAAGGTGTTGTGGCAGAAAACATGCATTATCCAGTAAGTGGTGATAGCAGGATACAGCCATCACCATCTTGAGAAACTGGAGCAAACTGACTTGAGCACTGCATAAAAATCCTGCCTTGTTTAGAATCAGGGCTTGTAGTACCTGGGTTTTTTTCAGTGTGTTAGTATTTCAGCAAACAGATGTATCTTGTGGAACCCACAGAAATAAAATTACTGGGAAAACAAAAATATCTCAATCTTGAGAAAAGATTTTTTCTATTGCTTTCACAAAACACTTACTTGCTTTTGCTTGATTGCTAGTGACTTGAGATGAAAAGATACTTCTGGGGAAATGAGACGTTTAACTGGTCTGTGTAATAAATTCTCAAACTAAAATATTTAAGTGGATCTATAATATGTAATTTAGTAATTGAAATAAATATCATGTATTGATAGCAATTAGGAATTTTTTTTGGAGGGAAAAACACATAGAAAAAATAGAACACATCAAAACTGTTTCACTTAATAAGTCAGAAATTAACTTAAACTTGTTTTGTGATCCTCTAATTTTGGCCAAAAACAGCTCTTACTTTTCACCTCTTCCCTTCCTGTTTATAAAAAAAGGATGTGGAATTTGAGCACAAAAGGCTGGGAAAAGTTGGAGATTTCTTGAAAAATCTGTCAGTCTGATTATAATGTTTGACAAGAAAGAACATTTCTTAGGAACTTCTGTTGCCTAAAATATTAAGATGAAAAAACAATTCTTATTTCAGTTTGGAGAGGAATAGTACCCCTTAAAATCAGTGTTCACAAGATATATTTTAGGGAGAGAACAAATGGGAGATCTTTCATTTTGGAGGCAAGATACCTTTTTTCTTTTTCTTCATTTGTTTCCATCTAATTTAACTTTAAAATTGGGAGAAATTAGTTGTATCTGGCTGAATTTCCAATAGACAATAAAATCTTTGAACTAGAGACATTTTTTATGCACATAAAGTGCCTCTAATCCTGGAATTCTCTGCTAAATAGACTGCTACAGGAAATATTTCATCAAGATTTCAATAAAACAGTTAGTTTTGAATAAAACAGTTCATAGTAGATACCTTGTGTATGTATATATATAACCTGACAGATTCAAATTTCAATTTATTAAATATTAACTAGCTGTGGAATTTATTTATATATAGAAAAGAAAAACAATGCAGAACATAAGCATTGTATTATTTAGATGTTATATTACAGATATCCCTCCTTTTCAGGCAATCATAAAAAAAGAAGGCAGAACATCAGAATTGCTTTTTATTATTATTTCTTTGGCAGAAAATAAGTAAATGATTGTTATTGAAATGGTATTGTGTTTCTAAGCCAGAGTTTAGGGTCTTTTATTTGAGTCAGAATGTTATTCCAATTATGGCAGGTAAAACTCAATAACTGTTTTCTTCTCCTCCTACTCCCCTTTCCCATGTTTAAAAGAGGAAAAATTACCTGAGCTGGAGCAAGAAATAATAGTTGATATGGGAAGTTTTTGCCACCAGAATCGGAGTGAGGTATTTGGAGCATGTGGGATCGGACAAGATCAGAATGTATTTTTTCGTTCAGTGAGGGAGACCTACTATACAAGCATTTGGAACAGTGTCTTTTGGCCTGAAAACTGTTGATGAGTATGGCAGCAAACTCCTCAGTTTTAAGCTTAGATATAATTGCAGTACTTTCCATTATTTTTTCATCATTGATCATGTTATTGGTTATGGTACAAATAAAACCCAAAATAAAGTCTATACTTAAATTGCAAGAAATTTTTTTTCTAATGTATCTACAGTAAAACAAATTTATTAAAAAAAAAAAAACTTACATATTAAAAAAAAAAAAAAAAAATCCACCCTGCTGCCATGTCCATAGAGATCAGAGGTTATATATATATAAAGAGGTTAAAAAAGAGTAGGAATATATACTTAGTAAGTCACAAAACAGATGGAGTGTTGGGACCTTTATAAGATTAGTACTTTATGTGGTCCAACAACCAAGGACTCAGTATTCCCAGAGTTATTCTGTCATAATATTTAATATGCAAGACACAAGAGCTCATTAGTAGAGCTCAAAACTCTATCAAATTACCTTTAGTAAACAACCTCAGAAAGACTCTTCATGTCTCATATTTTGAAGGCACATTGGGTGGGGGGGAAGGGAGGAGAAGAGCACAAAGGTCTCAAAAGCTTTAGTTTTAATTAGTCCACAGAGCAACCTTCCTGTTGAAATGTTATTGGCTATCATGGCAATCTTATTAAATGAACTACTTTAAGTTATTTCCCCTGACAAGCCTCTGATAAAGCAGCATGTTAAACACTTGTTGCCCACTGCAACTAGCTCTGTTGTGGCTAAACTGTAGAGGGAATGGAAGAAGTCACACTTGAACTTCACCTATTCAGAGACATATAAGATTTTTACAAATATTTTAAGGCACAGCAGATGACAGCAGAAGCTCCAGATTTTTTATTAATCTTTAAAATATAAGCTTTTGCTTTTAATGCAGTGTGTAACATCATGAGATGGTGTATTGGCCTCATGTCAGCTCTCTAAAACTTATACATAACTATACTTCTCTTCTAGAGTAGCTCTTGTGAGATGGCACATATTGAATACATGCAAGTTTTTGATGACACTGGGTGGCATTTGTTTCATCATTTCCTATAGACAAGCCCCAGTGCTTTAGCAGGTTACTCAAATGATTGACACAGAGTTCTCTTTTGTCCACCATCTCTATTTGTCTCTATAATGCTTTGGCTAATTCATACGTTTAAGATGAGTTTTTCTATGAGATTTGCTTAGAATTTATCTTTTCCAGCTGAAATGGTAAATGGTGATTTGTGTTCACCCATTGTACAATAGAAGTATAGAAAACTAACATTCTGACCTGACCTAGTACATTTTTATATGTACCAAAGCAATGAGATGCATTGCAGACTTACCACTTTGGACTTGTATTTCTTATAGTATTTTTTTTTCCTTTCTTTTTAAAATTAAATTAAAACAATATGTAGTTACTACCATCCCGCTTAAGCCATGTGCTAGTACTTATCAGTTCCATTTTGGTAATTCTGGAGCTGCTGCGGTTCTAGGATGTAACAAAACCCATGAGCTTCTGAAGGCTTGGCACTGAGGTAGCTCAAGCTAGGTTTGCCAATATAGGGACCACCCCAAAACAGAGTTGCTTAATTTCTCTATATCTTTACTCCTAACAGTAAACTACTGTGTGCAAAGCTAGAAAGGCTTTACCCAAGCTTACCTAAATTTTGTAGCTTAACTCTCAAGTTCCCTCCACTGAAGGCTCCAGGGAAGGAACTTGCCCTCTGCTGTCCCTTTGGCAGCTTGTGATGTGATGCATGACTTTTCCCACAATGTACAGGGCTGAATGATTTCTGCAGTGATTTCCTGCAGTAACATTTGTCTGTGGTAAGGTCTGAGCTATTGCTGTGGAGTTTCAATCAACAAGTTTTTCTTATCCTCTTTCATTGTCTTTTCTCTTCACTTAAAGCATGCAATTGAAATTTGTTTCAGTCAAGCAATAACATTTCAGTTACTCTTTCAGTAATTTCAGCTGCAATATATGAGATCTAGTTGGGATGCTGAAATAATTATTCATGTGTATATATTTGATTGTGAGGTTAGAATGGCAATAGGAACATGGAGAGGTAAGTTGAAGATTTTAATTGTTTTCTTTCCTGAAGTAATCTACAGATAGAGAGAGGGGCAGAGAAAAACCATCTGAAATTCAATAAAGGTTCAACAGAGTACTGCACCTGGGGAAGAACTGACACCAGGCACCAGCACAGGCTGAGGGCCAGCCTGCTGGAGAGCAGCTCTGAGGAGAAGGATCTGGGGGTCCCAGTGGACAACAAGCTGTCCCTGAGCCAGCAGTGTGCCCTGGGGGCCAGGAAGGCCAATGGTATCCTGAGGTGTGTTAGGAACAGCATTGCCAGCAGGTCGAGGGAGGTGATCCTGCCCCTCTATGTAGCTCCAGTGAGGCCACATCTGGAGTGCTGTGTCTAGTTCTGAGCTCCTCAGGGCAAGAGAGACATGGAGCTCCTGGAGCAGGTCCAGTCTTGGGCAACAAAGATGATTAAGGGACGGAAGGGTTTCTCTAACTAGGAAAGGCTGAGGAAGCTGGGCCTATTCAGCATCAAGAAGAGATGACTGAAAAGGGACTTCATCAATATCTATCAGTATCTGATGGGAGGTTGTCAAGGTGGACCAGGCTCTTCTCAGTGGTGCTGAGCAATAGAACAAGAGACTAGGGGCAGAAACTGATGCACAGGAAGTTCCACCTGACCGTGTGGAAGAACATTTTGACTGTGTAGGTGACTGAGCATTGGAGCAGATTGCTCAGAGTGGTTGTGTAGTCTCCCTCATTGGAGATATTCAGGAACTGTCTGGTCACAATCCTGTGCCATGTGCTCTGGGATGATCCTGCTTGAGCATGGAGGTTGGACCAGTTGACTCACTGCAGTCCCTTCCAAGCTGACCTGTTCTGTGATTCTGTGCTGAGTCTTGTAAATGTAAACAGGTGGCAGAATTAATCTAGTAATATGATAAAACACTAGATTTCTAAATTTGTTTTTTCATAGTTCATATTCTTGCTTTTGTGCTTTTTCTGTAGGGAAAAGTCTCAGACCGTATTCTCTGATCTGTGCCGTTCCTTGAAGCTCAAAAAGACTGCTGAAAGGTTTCCAGGTGCTTCTGTACTATTTTAAGAGCTGCTTCTTATTATTCTTATTCCTTCATTGAACTAATATTCTGTCATTTCAAATTTCTCCTCCTCCTTCTATTTATCTTTAGGTATAAAGGTAATGAAGATCCTTTCCTAAGTCTTTATTAGCTTTCATCTTACTTTTCTTTATTTCTTTAAAACTATTTTCATCTAAAGACTTAAAAACTGTTCTAAACACAAGAATGTTGAAGTGCAAATAGAACCTGAGAATTTGTCACTAAACTAAAGTTAAATGTCTGGGCAGATACCTTAATTATAAGAACAGTGTTAGTCTCATAACCTGGCAGGGAAGGTGAGAGATGAAAATAGGAGTAATACAGGCTCAAGAAAAGCTGTGGAAGGGCAGCAAATTCAAAGGGATATATTACTAAGCAGCTAATGGCATGGGTTGATTACAATCCAGGAGGAAAGAGAGAGAGAGGAAGTTTGAAGCTAACAATTATAGCGTCAACTGAGGGAAGGAAACCTATGTATTACATGGCCTGTTGTGGTAGCTACTTGTCTGATGGAATTTGCCTTTGGGCTAACTTATTCCCCATTGTAGGGTGTCACAATTCAGTACCAAAGGCATATTTCTAAAGGTTATAATGTAGAGCTTACAAATTCAACAGTTATAACAACAGGGTTCAGTCCTTGCATTGTTCTCTTTCTGTTTTTGGATTCATTTTCCAATATAATTTCCTCTTAGTGATCTGTTTTGAAATTTGTAGATTTAAAATTTCCCTCCTCCTCCAGCTGCAGAAGCTGCAGTTTTCTTTTTTCTCTTCTATATTGCCCTTCTGTCCTGCATAAGCTTTGTTCTCATAAGAATAAGGTTTACTTCCTGAAGTAATTCTTCTGAGCCTCTCTTTTGCTGTTTGGAAAACTATCAGCCTTGCATCTTGACCACAAAGCCATCTAGGCTATGAACTAATTTTAAATACTATGAAATCTTTCTTGGTTCAGTTTTTCAAGGAATTAGTGATGAATAGTGGGTGATGATTTGGAGCTTTCGAGTAGCAGCTAGGACACTTGCTATTTCAGTACATCTAGTCAAACACGGTCCTACTTTTTAAGGGTCAGAATATTTTAGCAAGCTAGATAACCTTCTAATTAGCACATCTTCAGATGTCACTAGTGTGTGATAACCCTGTTTCGGTTTTTTGGGGAGGATTGTGGATTTGTTGGTTTTGTTTTGGCTGGTGTGTTTTGTTTGTTTGTTTATGTAAAAAGCGTATTTCAAATATACAAACCAAGAGGTTTATAGTAGCCCAAGTGTAGATTGAATATAAACATACTGTGTATTCCTAGATCATTTGAGAGTCTATATTCAGGTTTTCTTAAAGAAGCTACATTTTGGGTGCAGAGAGGAAAAAAAAACAAACAAAAAAAACCCCACAAAAACCCAAACAAACCAAACAGCAGATCAAAAGTGATTGTAACATACAGGACATTGCTTTTTAAAATGTGATTGTCAATCTATTTGTGACTTTATATAGCAAAACACTTCACAATCTAGTGCTGCTATATTATAGAAAGAGGGGTAAACAAGCTAAGTAAAATACTGCTGCTAATTCCTTCGTTTGTATCTTCCATGTTCTTCAAATAAATAATCACATTAAGAAAGATGTCTTACAGTAGATCACAAGCTTTGTTATATGATGCTTTATACAGCAGTCTACTCTCCAAAATAATATATTAGAAATGTTTGGTATAAGAAACATTTTTCAGCCAAATCCGTCATAAGTCTAGCATGTACAGGTTTTGTTAGGCAACAGAGCAGGGTTGAACAAAGAAAAGCAGACTGAAACCCTGGTTCTTTTCAGATTCAGCTCAAAAATATCTTTTTAGTAGATCAAAGGCTCACAGTTGGATTAAACCTTTAACTCCTCTACTGCAATTTTCTTAGATCTTAGAGATCACAAGTAGTTGATTACAAAACAACAGATATCTTCACTGCACTTCTTCTATCTGAAGCCACAACACTTCATAATTTAAAAGTTACCTTAATAGTGCTGCAGTTAAAAATATATGATAGATTTTTGGTAAAGGTCTGCCAAGGTTTGTTAACTTGATGCTATTCATCCTTTTATTAGACAGGCAGAAACATATACAGACTTTTAACATTACTGCATTGACATTTTCCCATAAACTTAGCGTACTGTCTTAAGCTGCAATGTATACTCTTAACTTTAAAACAAGGCTCATGGCTCCTAAGACTTTGCATACGTACTACTGTGCTGTGACCTGCTTGAGGGAACTCAAGCTCCTACTCTGCAGCATGTTGCTGCTGTTGGGGGAATACTGATGACTGCTGCCTGTGTAGTGAGATGTTTATGACTTAGTCTTTAAGATTCTCCATACTAAATATGTGTAAGTACAGAAATACATCCCATGACTTGATTGGTGCTTCTGTCTTCCTTATTTCACTCCTGTTAATCTGTCCATGTACATATTGATGAAGAGGAACAAACTTGAACTGATGAACAGCGCATGTTTAGTAATTAACTGGTTCGTGAGAACATTGGATTGCTGTATTCAGGGTGCCTTGCGACTCTGGCCAGTAAATTTTCAAAGGTTTGTTTGTCAGATAATTTTGGTCTTTTATGCTTACTCTAACAGTCACCCTTCTCATGAAAGAGCACCTGGGAAAACACTTTCCTTTATGGTGAACTTGAATAATTATCCCTTCTTTTTCCTTCTGCCCTTAATTCAGCTCCTCCTGACTTTCCTCCCCTGCAGCTCAGAGATTCAGTATATGGTGGGAAGTTAGGTCATATCTATGACATATGAATGAGTGCTTAGAGTTGCTCTAAGGATATGAGGAACAAAGCCAGATCTTTCAGGAGGCAACTCCTTTAACCTTCCACAGGCTGGGTGTCCACAACAGGTCGTGAACAAGCTGTGAAGGGCTGGGTGCTGAGGAGAACCCTTTACTAGATAAAATGATTAAAGAGAATGACAAGTTAGACTAAATAAGTTATTGCTAGTATTTGCCAGATGGGTTAAGTTAATAGAGTAACAGCCTAATTAAAACATTTCTTGCTTCTTGCCTTTATTCTTGAGTGTTTGGGACAGGTCTTTGGGGAACAGCATGTGGGAAACTTGCTTGGAAACACTTCCTTCTGTGATTATGCAGTGATTTTACAGTAATGACATTTTTGAAACATGGGCTTATGAAAAGACTGAATTCTGACTTGAATGCTTTCCAGTTCCGCACTTCTCTTTTTTTCTTTCTTTTTTTTTGTTTTGTAAAACCCTACCTTTTATGCTTTAAAATAGTTTATTCTGTTCCTAATCACCCTTCTATTTGAGAAGAATTTCTAAATTATAGTTATTGAGTCATTTATCATAGAATTTATAAATGAGAAGAGTCTTCTTATTAAAGGTGAAGTAACAGAAGCTGGAAGAGAGAACATGCAGGGCTGTAGCGTTCTCATCTCTTTGACTGTTAGCACATATACACCTGTAAACATAACAACTCTTTGCTCTGGAACAGTCACATTTAGTTGCTAACTCAGCAAGACCACATATCCTTAAAATATGCTCAAAGACTGAGGTGCTGTGGGAAATACTTGCTTTCTTTTTGTTCTTACCCTTAGTCATCAATTTTAAAATACTTGAAGTAAAGTTACAGTCTTACTTTCACTTTTCTATTAAATGTAGACTCCTACAATAGAGTAAACCTAACTAACTTTCTCATTCTTCTGAAATACGATGGCCTTCCTTTTATTAGAAAGGCAAGAGAGGAGAGACTGCTCTGATTCAGAGATGAGGAGGCTGGTCCCTCATTTCTGTGTTTCTTGCCTGTGTTGCATAACCTGCCCTAACATGCTTATCTTCTTCCAGCCCAGCTAATCCTTTTGCAGGTCAGCCATTTCTTTTTCTCTGATGTTTTCATTGCTGTAAGATAGAAGAAAAATGCACACAAATGTAGTGGCTGCACCGTTCTGTTCCCAGGTCTTTGACTTGAGATTTTCTAAGCCTTACTTTGGTTCCCTAAATTTTTGTCTGCAGCAGATTTTCAAAAGCTATGAAGAAAAATAGGAAAGAAGAGGGTTTGAATGCATCCTGTTAAAGGAGATAGTTACCTTATTAGGTGCAGAAATGAAACTGCTAAGTCAACTTCAGTATGAACTTTTTTCCTTTCCATGGGAAGGAAAACAAGCTGCAGTCATAGGAAAAAATTACACTATAAATCTGCCATTTTCAGAAAAATCTTTAACAAGGGATTAACTATTTTCTTTTTTTTCTCTCAGTGTCTGTCAATTTTGCTGCAAGATTTCACATACTTCTGGTGTTTCATTTTCATAATGCACCATTTCTTGTGGTCAGCCTCTTAGTCTGTACAAGAGGAAATGCAAGGGAAGGAAGGTTGTGGCGCAGCGAGTTATTCTGTATTATATTTTTGAGGTTCAGTAAGGCAAAAATTCCAAGTCCTGGACTTTTACCTCAGTAACCTTATGCAGTGCTACAGCCTGGGGACAGAGGGGCTGGAAAGCTGCCTGGCAGGAAAGGACCTGGGGATACTGGTTGACATCAGCTGAACATGAGCCAGAGTGTGCCCAAGTGGCCGAGAAGGCCTATGGCATCCTGGCTTGTATCAGAAACAGTGGCCAGCAGGACCAGTGATTGTCCTTCTGTACTTGGCACTAGTGAGGTCACACTTCAAGTTCTGTGTCCAGTTTTGGGCCCCTCACTACAAGAAAGATGTTGAGGTGCTGGAGCGAGTCCAGAGAAGGGCAACAGAGATGGTGAAGCTTCTGGAGCACAAATCTGATAACTGACTGATGGAACTGGGGATTCCCTGACTTAGCCTGGAGAAAAGAAGACTGAGAGAACTTATTGCTCTCTACAACTCCCCGAAAGGAGTGAGATGTGTGTCTGTGTCTTTTTCCAGGGAACAAGTGATAGGACAAGAGGAAATGGCCTCAAGTT
>VXBX01003195.1:119466-130226 GCA_013400415.1 Scytalopus superciliaris | reverse complement strand
CATATATATATATATATATATATATACATGACATGTATAAATCTTAGAGAAAATATTTCAACTACGACTTTAAATTCGAAGTATCTTCCTTGCATGTAGACTAATGAACTGTGAGTCTGTGCTGCTACTGTGTTCTAAAAGCACTTTCGCAGCATACTCATTTTGAAATATTATCTATATTTACAATGATTTGAGTTAAAACAGCTCAAGTATTCAGGACTTGTAATGGTCTAATAAAGCATAGCATTGAACAGTTGATCGGTTGCTTTGTGTCTAAAATGTGAAAATAGTAAAGTAGTGAGAAATTAGATTAATTTTGAATTATCTCCAAAATATTTATTTAAAACAACTGACTAAATTTATTGATGCTTATATTATAAGTAGATTCAACATTTTAATGTACTGCTTATATGAAAATGCCATTTCAGTTAATTTTAGCAGTTAAATTCACAGCCAAGTAACAGGAAAAATCCAGCAAGCTTTAAACAAGAAACAAGTATTTACTTTGCTAGTACAGCAAACCTATGCATTTTTAGAGTTCATTTTTAAAGCATCATGGATAATTGATTTGGATGGATTCCTAGTGCACAGTGCCCGTTAAAACATATGATGTGTTCTTCCTTCTAGAGTTTTTCTATTTATCAGAAAGGGAGAAGCCCAACTGGGAAGTATTTAGCAAACTTGTTTAATATTCCATCATGTTTACTTGANCTGTTGGTGTTAAAAAGGCAATTAGATTCTATTTTCATAGCACCAAAATAAAGGTAATGCTTATAGCTAGATTATTCTATTCTGCTTATTCTTGGCATACAAATGTATTGAAAGTAATATTGGACTGGTAAAATTAGAGTGAATATTTGTCTTGGAAAAACTCACTCTATCCTCAGGAATCAAAGCTAAATACAACCATGTTCTTAGTTTCAAAACATTTTTGTTCTGCATGCATTCCTTTAAAGAGTTTTAATGTCAAGAGATAAAACTGTCCTGAGTGTTGGTATGGTTCTAAAAGTGTTTGGCTTCTTTAAAACAAAACAAAAACAACAAACAAACAAACAAAAAGTGCTCATAAAACGGTAAATAGTATGACACATTGTATTGCAATATCATTATAGAAACAAGGAAGGTACTTGTGACACAGAATATTATATTGAAACCGACTCATGCTTCATGTTTCATAATCTCTTTAGTGTTTAAATGCTGACACACAGGATTTTTCTGCCTGCTTNCATTTTAATGTACTGCTTATATGAAAATGCCATTTCAGTTAATTTTAGCAGTTAAATTCACAGCCAAGTAACAGGAAAAATCCAGCAAGCTTTAAACAAGAAACAAGTATTTACTTTGCTAGTACAGCAAACCTATGCATTTTTAGAGTTCATTTTTAAAGCATCATGGATAATTGATTTGGATGGATTCCTAGTGCACAGTGCCCGTTAAAACATATGATGTGTTCTTCCTTCTAGAGTTTTTCTATTTATCAGAAAGGGAGAAGCCCAACTGGGAAGTATTTAGCAAACTTGTTTAATATTCCATCATGTTTACTTGACAAAAAAAAAACCCAAAACCAACGAACAGCATAATTTCATTTATGAAAATTTATAAAACAGACTGAAAAGAGCATTTGTGTCCTAAACTTTAATCCCTCTTCTTTAGCTAAATAATAAACATTCTACAATACCTTCATAAATTACTCCAATACACCCTATTATCTCTTTCATTATTAAATGGCTGGTTTTCTTTTCAAAGTACAGATTCNTTTAAAACAAAACAAAAACAACAAACAAACAAACAAAAAGTGCTCATAAAACGGTAAATAGTATGACACATTGTATTGCAATATCATTATAGAAACAAGGAAGGTACTTGTGACACAGAATATTATATTGAAACCGACTCATGCTTCATGTTTCATAATCTCTTTAGTGTTTAAATGCTGACACACAGGATTTTTCTGCCTGCTTTACTTTTGATCTATGGGTATACATGTGCAGATCCATGTATGTACACATACACACAGGTATGTGTACACATTTACACATAGATATGTGTACATGAATATTTTGTTAACGTTTTCCATCTTGAGCGCAGTCAGAGTGTAAGGCCTCAATACCTTTAGCTTCTGTGGTTTTACTCCTTGTAGTACACAGCCACTTACCTTAAAAAAAAAAATACCACAAATGCTGTTAGAATTCCCTTTTGTGTGGCTGCATGTGATCCTGGCTTGCTTCAGAGGAGCTTGTGTGCTGTCTTGAGAGATAAGGATAAGCTGATAAGCCTTCCAGCTGTTCTGGTACAAATTATTTGTGCAAAATGCTTTCATTCTGTCTTCTGTAACAAGGACATCCTCTTTCCACTACAATCCATTTAACTTATTGTAGAGACAGCTAAAAGGTAATTTGATCATCTTCTACAAGTACCTACATAGGAGGAATGTTTTTGACGGTAAAGGACTCTCTACTGAACCCTTTTTTCTGCTAGATTATTTTTCACTACTGAAACTAGACAAATGAAATTGAAAATAAGGTGCAATTTATGCTTTTTTCTTTTTTTTTTTTTTTTTAAGCGGTTAGCAACAAGGACAATTAGTGTCTGGAATCATTTATCAAGCAAGGTCATGCACTCTTCGTATTGTGCAAACTTCACAAGAGGGTTGGATAGCTTCCAAAATGTGTGCTATAATTTTAACCACAAGGTTACAGGTTTCACATAGACATGTCTGAGTGAGGTTCAATAGAAGGAGGTCAAAGTACTGGTTCTCAGTTGTTGCTGCTAGCCTACAAATATTAATCTTTCTTTCAAATTACTCTTGACAGATACTGTCATGAGCTTTTCCATGCACTTAAGTCCTGAGGCAAAATTCTCAGAAGACTTTCTGACATCAGTGGGCTTTGGATCTAATCCATAGATAGCTAGTTTCTTCTGGGAAACATTGAGTAAAATGTGAGTGAAAAGTTTTATGCAAGTATTAAAGCAGCAACCGAGGTCTGTTATAGTGGTGGCATTTTGACAGAATTGAGGGGACAAAATCAGTATTGGAGGAAATTAAGAAAGCCATCTCTACCCTATCTTGTATTCTCTCAAATTCACCATGTAAGGTAGCTTGTGTTTTCAAATATTAAAGTCATCTCTTCAATATGCTGCAAAGGAATAGATACATGCTTGTCTCTTGACTATCAGACCTTCATCAGATTGATCATGGCATGTTGGCATACCGAGTCATGTTGAATATTTTGAACACCTAGCTGGTGTAATCTGTGAGTGAAAGTCTAAATACCTGTTATATCCAAAGTAGGATTTATTTTGTAGACCTGAAAGAATAAAATATACTTCTGCAGATCTTTTAGGGAGGATGAACTTCATGTTGGTTAAAAAGAAAAAAAAAAAAAAAAAATTTGTAGCAGTCATGTGAACATCAGACTGTTTTGAAATGCAAACAGTGGCATTGAGTATCAAGAGCACTTTGTAAGTAGATGTGAACTTTCTGAACACAGTATTACCAAATATAAGTTTTTTTCTCCTAAGCCAAAAATGGAAGTTTTGTGCCTCTGGTAAGAACAGTAGTGAATTTGACTAAGGTTACTGAAATGCAGGAGAGATAGTAATTCGTGCTTGGCATCACTAGCCTGAACTTGTAATAATCACTACAAACTCCACAAAAGTAAGTGGAAAGAAAAGACAAAATCCTTGCTGAACACCATGAAGTTCTGAATCCCTGAGGAGTCATATGCGTTGCTCTGTATATGTACTTGAAGCTAAATCATCTCCTTTCCTGCCTGCTCAGCTCTGTCAAAAGCTGGGTCAAACTTCTTGTGAGATTTATTTATCTTTTCTACATTCAAAAGGTAATTTCTCCCTTTTTTCTCTTCTGTCCAACATCTGTCACATTAAACTTTTCACTATTATTGCTGCAGGTGCTAATCTTGAAGCTCAGCCTGTCTGTGTCTTTCCTCATGTCTCTTTATATTGACTGATCATTCCCGAGGAAGTAATTTTCTCTCTTACACTTCTCTTTTACATTTTCTTATGTCACATCTCTGACAATCCTACCATGTGTGAGATTCCTGTGATGAATATGCTTATCTGGAATGTAGACATGTAAGTGTGAGTTGATAGGTTTCACTTACAGCAGATAGGCTGAAGCAGATACTTCAGTGGCACCGTTCATGTAATTTCAAAGTAGAGGCAGGGCTTGTGTGGTGTGATCCTGAACATTAGGTTGCACTGATCTCTCTGATCTGCAGAAGTCTGTGGTACATGGGTCTGTGCCAAGGCTGATGAAATAAGTCTTTTAACACCAATAGCTGTTCCTGTGTCTTATGCTATTGACAATGTGCACCTGCATTCTCTGAAGAAAATAAGTTTGCACAGATGAAAACACTGGTCAGTGACTGCAGAGGCCAATTAAATGGGACTTATTTTGCTGTGATATTCACGAGTTGCTTAATTGATCATATGCTTTACACATTCTGCTAAAAGAAAGCATAACTTAGTTCTCTTTGTTAATATTCCTTAAAGAATATCTACATCAGTCCTATCAATTTGTAACTGAACGTTTTCAGTCATGTTTCCCCATGGCCATGCAGTTTCCTCACACTTGGAGAGGGGAAGGTGTTCACCCCTTCTTCAAATGTTTCATTTTGGATGTTCTTGATGAGACTGCAGTTTTTTTGCTCGTAATGTCTTCTGATGTATGTAAAATAACTTAGCAAATTCTTAATTTTAGAAAACTAATCAAGAAAAATAGTCTTTATAGCCTGAGAAAAATAATCCATCCTTGATTGACTCTTCCAATAGCAGCTATTTTTACTGTAACAGCAGGAAATAGTTTAAGTCTCTTTATAAAATGCAGTGTCCAGAGAAAACCACTCTCTTCATCTTTCCTTTCACATCAACAACAAACCCATATAGCCAGATGACCCCAGTCCCACTGTGAAATAATTTTAGCTTGTCCACTTGTTATCACTTGAGGTTTTCCCACTGATTCCACAGCTTGTATTCCTTGTATCTCCTCCCTGCATGATACCTTAAGGTCTGCTCCAATTTATTTATTTAGATTTTATGCACAGGGATAAGTTACAACTCTTTGATACAAAGCATTTCATTTTCCAGGACACCCCACAGATATTAGCAATTACACTGGAATACAAAAGCTTTTCATCCAAGCAAATAATTTGTTTTCCAGTAAAGAATACAAGATCTCACCTCCAAAAAGGGATTTTTTGTTGTTGTTTCTCTCATAACTGTGAATGACCTGTGAGACCCATCTGGTCTTTCCACAAATGAGAGGAAGAAAACCCTTCAAGGGTAAAATAATATTTATTCTATGAGAAAACAATTTTAAATTAGAAAAGTGTTTGACTTTATAACACTGCGTGTGTCTGATTTGAATCACTTGCAGCTTGTACTAATACACCCTCTTAAAATGTTGTATTGCATAATATCTATGTGGAAAGTATAAAAACCTTTCTCACCAGTAAGCAATTGCATATGGTCTGAAAATTAATCCCTCGCTATTAGAATACATAAATAGAAAGCCAGATTTCTTAGTGGGCTCCAGCTGCTTTGTGCTTCTCAGACAGTGTAAAATAACCACAAACCCAGCTTAAATGTTCAGCTAAAGTGGGTTTACGGCTTCTTTCCATTACCAAAGCAGCAGAAAGCAACTGGAGGGGGCTTGTGAATCTGGCCTATTCTGCAACTCGATGCCACAACCCATGTTCTACAACAATACTGATAGCCCAGCTAGGATGCTTCAGTACTTTCCAATTGCTAACTGCTAGGATACTTTTGTAGCTGAGAACCTATGATTACACAGATGTTAGGTGGAAGAATAAAGAGGAGAGACTTCATAGTATTAAGGGTCTAATACACTTACAACTTTCCACACAGTCGAAGTGTGTGTCCTGAGGAAATTTACATTAATCACATAGTGTGGTTCAGATAATGGTCAAGTTCTAGCATGAATGATATTGGATTCTGGGAACTGGGAAGTTTTGTTCATACTCTGTCAACACTGACTTATCCTGGTCTGTTTTATGTGTTTTGAAATTGATTCAGAATTTACAAGGTCAGTTACTAGCTCACAGCTGACACATGAACGTTTCTTCATCAATTTATTTAGTTTTCATATCATACTAGGTGTGTCTCTGGTACTTTTAATTCTGTTTTGAGACCATAAAATGCTCTGGGTTTGTAGGCTATATTTCTGTAATCCCAATATTCAGTTGCATATTCAAAATACGGAAAGAAGTCCTGGTTGTCCATGTGAACCACCTATAAAGAATAATAGAAGAAATCTTGATGGAGCATTATTTTTCCCCTTGCAGGCAGAAATTACTTTTGGATTCCTTTCCAAACCATCTGATGTAGATTATGTAGAGGTGGAGGATACGCCACAGCAATGTAAATTTGCATAAGAATTAAGGGTGTTTAGGATAAAAGGATTCCAAGCTGCGATACTGATATACCTACAGTTAGGAAAGATTCCATGCCGACTGCCCAGATAAGTTGCAGGCAGTCCAGTGGGGATATTTTGTATCAATGTCTTGAGTTCTGTACCTGGATCTTCATCTTCTTCTCTCTGCTCCAATGGATAAGGCTGTTCAAGGTCAAGCTTCTTGCAATGCTGTGAAAAACAGCTAAATGGTGAGAGCAGTGACAAGTCCTGTCTGGGGCCTCCACACGTTGTCTTGGGAATGACATTTATGGACCACAAGCTGAGCTGTGTTGCAGTGATGCCTGTACCTGGTTTTCCTCATCATGGTATTCCCTTACAGACTTGACTTCCTGGATGGGCAAGGATCCTGCCCAGGATCTATATGTGGCAGGTAGGTTGTGGCCAGCCCTGGTTACTAATTCTAGTCTAGCCTGGTTTGCCTCAGTGGGGATAAAATATGGAATCTGGTCAGGGAGTGAGGGCACCATGCTGCCCACCAGCTACACTACCACCAGCTCTGCTGCCCAAGGCTTCATCCTCATGGCCCCTGCCCCCACTGCTCAAGGATGTGGAAGGAGCTGATATCATAAAAAATATTATTTTGGTTGGACTATCCCCTAGAAGTTAAAACAAGGCAAAACTGAGGAAAATGGTCAAGATATGAAGGTTGGAGCAGCTGACACCTACAGACCTGTAGCATCTCCCTGTTGTGAGCATAAGGTCACAGCATCATTATTCTTGTTTTGATAGCCTGTCTGATGTGGCATAGACTGCACAACAATGGCATGATTTGGTTTTACAACCTAAAGATCTTGGTATGTGGTAGCCTAGTACAGTTGACACAAACTTCCATATACTGTTCTTTTGTATATTTTTCCACAATGGCCTATTATATTCAATGACCAACTGTTGATGATATTATGGATATTTCTGCATGACTTGGTACAGCTTTTGATGAAAGAGGATTAAGCTAAAATGTAATACTTTGTGCCTGCCTCAGTCCAAGACATCATGTGCAATTTCCACAGTTCAGCTGGTGCAGGGAACCTTGACAATCTGTCATGCCATGAGATAGATCAGAGCCTGTAGGAAACAATGAATTCCAGAATTACTGATAAAGGTACTTTGTGCCTAATCATCTGTTTACATTCAGAATCCCACACGCATGACAATCTAAGGCTGCTATGAATATTGTAACACACCAAATTATTCAGAAGAGAGCTTAATTTAAGTGCACAAAAAGAATACATATATTAATGTAATCTTATAGTCTTTTTCATCAGTAGCTCATTCCTATATATTTTATAGTAGATCCTAAGGGGAGAAAGAATTATATTTTTTTCTCAAAACAAGCTTGTAAAGTACTTCTTTTTAACTCTGTTATGTATAATAAACTATTATATATGTGTAATAGAAGATCAATTATCTATTCTCCTTGATCAAATTTTTATTATCAAAATTTAAGTCACCAAAATATATTGTTTGATTTTTTTTTTTTGGTTTTGGTTTTTTTGGTTTTTTTTTTTTTTTTTTGTTGTTGTTGTTGTTGTTGTTATCGAGCCTGTAACTCAAGGAATTATTTGTTTGAATTACTTAAACTATACTATCTTTTTGCATGTATAAGTTTCTCTGAGTGCATATTAAATTCTTTAATATAGCTTTACCTACTAGACTTTGATGGGAGTAATTGGGTTAACCTTATACCCTACAGCATCCAGAGTTGTGATTTCTTTTATTCTTAAATATTATAAAATATAAAATTATGTTTCCAAGATGAATTAATTTATTAATAAAGCAGCTATTGAGTTCCAGTAGCCATACAATGAGGAATCCACAGTAGTAGGGCTGGAACCAGAATAGCCTTGATAGGTTTTTACTTTTTTCCCCCACCCATGACAATGCTTGCTGATGCTTCCAATTAAGACAACTGTATTTTGTATGTCTCTCTTGCCCAACTCTTTTGACCTCTGCTTCAAGAGCAGCTTGCCAGGATGGAGAATTCATGCCTAAGTCATCATTTTAATCAGGCTAATGCATTGCAAGGAATTAATAACTTCATCATTTCTCTGGTACTGTTCAGCTTACTGTTATCAATATTTGAGGTTACTGGAAAAACTATGAAAGTCTCCCTCAGGGAAAAATGCTTATTTTTACTCATCTCCTTTGAGACAAGACTTGCATATTTTGTAACCCACCAGCTCTTTCAAGACGTGTTATCTGTTTGCCCTGGGGGCTTGATTCTGGAATCATTTGTGTCAGTTTTAAACAGAAGTATGTTCAGCAAAATGATGTGTTATTCCACCAGTAAATCAGGTTACCATAAAAGTCTGAACCAGTCTGTATTTCATACTTCATCCTCAGGCTTCACACTTCTTTCATTAGCGGTCCCCTGTCCTTTTCTAGAGAGACCTGCTTTTGATTTACAGTAGTAACCTTCTGTCCTGCACCAGGTTAGCCTTTGAGCCATTACTTTTTCATTTTTAGCCTTGGGCCAGCTGTTTGTAACCTTTTTGTTTTGCATCAGTGGTATTCAGCCTCTTGTAGTTTACAGCAATCATGTAGCAATGACCTTATAAACTTTCTGTACCTTTCTCCTTCTTGAGTGTTCAAATTCACATCTAGCATGGCAGTGTATTGGTCAGATACTGCTGGCCTCTCTGTTTTCAGCAAGCACAAGTTCCACTTCAGCAGTCTCTGGCCTCTTTCACTTTGGTTTCCAAAATGTGTTGGAACTGAAATTACTGAGGTAACTCCCTCAAACTATTGGTTTGTAGGCTATGCTTATCCTATTTCCATCTTGAAATGTTACTGTATGTGTAGAAACTATCATCAGTGTTCCAGGAGTTTTTTACTGTTTCTTTGTTTTGGGCCTTCTGAAGTCTTTGTTAAATAGGGAAAAAGAGAACATTTTTGTCATTTAAAAAAAAAAAAAAAAAAAAAAAAAGGAAAAAAAAAAAAAAAGGCAGTAAATAAATCAAGTAGTAAGAAATTCAGTCCAGAAGAAACCAACAGCAAACTGATTCTCTTTTACAACTTTTGCTGTAATTTTGTTAACTTCACATTGTATCTGATGCAGGTTTCTATTTTTCAGACTCAAGATAAATTGATTTAAATACCAGTGAAATGCACAGCACCTGTTGAACTGACACCACATGGTCTTATCTTACTGATATATGTTAGAGAAATAGGCTGCTTTAAAGCCAGAGACAGACAGTTCATTCATAGAAGAAGGCCATGAAGGTGAAAATGTATTGCATGGCATGCACAGGTATAAGGACTTGTCCATCTTGTCCTAGAAACCTGTCAGGGACTCATTACACTGCTAGCAAGATTGTAAATTATAAACAGCATACAAGGCTTGAAGGTAATAATGGAATGCATGCACCCTCATGCTTTTGTCCCTTTCTTAGAGATCTGAGATTAAAAAAATAATAATAAAAGACAAAAACTAAGGCAATGAGTTCTTTTAGCATAGGTGTTATGTAAAGATTTTGTGTTTGAAGGTACTTCAAAATTTTACTTTTATCTTTGTAAAATTATAAAACAAATTTTATTATATGTTTTATAAAGTCTAAACAAATCCTTGGAGTTCTCTTTGCCTTAATACATTTTCTTTGAAGCTATTTGCTGCTATTCTTAGTTGTGAATTTGACTTTTGTTCTAAAACTCTGGAACTATAGAGAAGTTTTTAACCAAATTGTTGAGACTCACGATTGCAGTTGAGCTGCACAAATCAGGAAGTTATCTCATTTAGGTATCTGTAGTGTAGTAGGTATAAAGGTAACTTACATATTTAGAAACTCGTTATTTCAACCTGAATGCAAATTTTAAGATTACTATTTTCAGTTTCTGATTTTAAGAATGCTCTAAGTTTAAAAATTCTTTACAAAGTACTGTCCATTGGCTGCAAAATGCCTTGATTATAATTTTATGTAAATAGATGAAAATAGAGACCCTTTTCCCCCCTCCCTGTTTAGTAACAATTTTACTGAAATACACTTACAGTTAGTAGTCAGAGTGAACATTTGCTTTCATGAGTTTATGACACTTAACATGTCTTTGTTGTAATATTTTTACAGACTTTTTTCATGCCTCAATGTATACTCTTTAACTGGCATACAAAACCTACTGACATTTTGCTTCATCGTGGAGGACATTCTTATTCTGTTAATGATTTGGATAGTTGATAGTGTGAATTTAAAGACTGGAATTTACTTTGGTCCTTCTTGTATGACATTCTCATTAATATATTTTTGTTTATTTTTCCTCATTTTTTCTCCCTTGGAAAATTACCTTTTACATATTTAATACCTGGTTTTTTTTT
>VXBX01003195.1:91394-112831 GCA_013400415.1 Scytalopus superciliaris | reverse complement strand
AAAAAAAAAAAAAAGAACCTGATCTATTTGTTGAGGATTATTAAATGAAATGAGAAAAAAAAGTAGCCTACCTTTTTTCTTCAGTGAGATAATGTTAATTTGATATTATTGCAGTTTATTCTATTTTAATTTGCTCCCTTATCTTCAGCAGTCTGGAAATATCAGTTTCTCATTGGAATCTCTTACATTGTGTTTTTTAAAGGAATAACATTAAAAAGCGAATATGCAACAGTGTCAAATTCACAGGAAGCTCTTCACATTTTCAGCCTCTTATATAAACTCTTCTTATACATTGAAAGTGATCTCCAGGGGATGTGCTTGAATAGCACTGCTCAAATTTAGATCATTTGTTGGACACTGCATCATTCACTTGTGTCTAGGGGTTATTCTTCTATTCCCTGTTGTTTTCTCCTTAAATGCATTACACCTATTTGCTGCATTAGGGCTTAGCAAACAAAACAAAAGAAAAGTTTTGCAGTTTTTCACTGGTGGGTTTTTTTTTCCTATTTTTCTTTTTTTAGTACACTATCCTCAAAACTGAACATGCATGAAAACATCTTTCTCACTGGCTGTTTTTTTTTTTTTTCCTGTCCTTCTTGTTCACACATTTCAGTCATAAGCATAATTTAAATAATCATATAATTCCTTTTTGCCATTTTTTTCCTCCTTGTTATTACTGTACTCAGGAAAATATAATCATGTTTTTAAATAAAACTATAAAACACAAATCAAGGAACATAATATGGGAGTTCTTAATCTACAGAAATATTCAATTAATGTAAATAACAAGGACCCAGCAAGTTGTTTCATACCACGGGAGAAGTTGAGGGTGATGGACCACCAATATATATTGAAGATAATGATGCAGAAATTAATTGTTCTCAGCAAAAACCAAAACAGAATGAATTTATCCTACAGACATCATTTTGGTTTTGTTGGTTTTGGAAAGCTGAAGGTGATAGTTCTCAAGCCAGAGGTATATATTTTCTTTATTCTAATATTCCATATAGGTTTTTTTAACTTACTTCGGTTTTGTCTTTTTCTTTTCCTTTTCTCTCTTTTCTCTCTCTTTTTTTTTCTCTTTTTTCTCCTTTTCCTCTTTTTCCTTTTCTTTTTCCTTTTCTTTTCCAAGTTTGCTTGGTCCAATTTTGATTATAGTTTTGTGCATGAGTTTGGGTTTTGGGTTTTTTTTTTTTTTTTTTTTTCCCCCCTTCAGAAGTTTCAGTTTCAGTGGGAAGTATTCTTCTCAGCAGCTTCAGCTTCCTGGAATGATAGCAGCATGCCAATGCTTGAGAGACTTGCAGTCAAACTTAGTGCCACAAAGATGAAATTCCTCACTGGTTTGCTTTCAGTTGTTTCAAAAATGTTAAGATTTAGCTTGTTTTCAGCCCAATGCAAAGAAAATTTAGCACACAGTACTCAGTCCCAAGAGTGTCACACAAAGTTACTTAGTATTTCTACTGCCTAGAAGGCAAAACTTTGGCTTCTGTAAGGTCACAGAATCAACACCTGGAACTGCACGGGTTGTATTTGTGAAATAAGACTTGCTGCTTGTTTGTCACAATGTTGAGGTGTCAGAGGTGAGGAAGGTTCAAGGTTATTATCTTTTCTCCCTGTAAGTGGTTGTGCCAGTGCAGAGGCACAAGGGCTTTATAAGAGGGGTGGAGTGCCAAAAGGTGGCTGTGACCAGAGTGGCTGAGATTCTTTCACAGAATCACAGGCTGGTTGAGGTTGTTGGGGACTTTTGGAGGGCATTTCATCCACTTGCCCTGCTCAAGCAAGGTCACCAAGAGCTTGTTGTTCAGGGCCACATTCAGATGATTTTTAAATGTCTCCAAGCCTTAAAGCACTGGAGGCTGGAAGAATACTCAAGGGAGGGATCACCACCTACATATGAAATTTAACCAAAAAGAATCCAGAAAAGATAAATTAATAAATTGATTACCACCAAGATAAAATGCATTAGGACAATATATCCTCATTCCCACTTTCAGTTATTGTCTAACTTCCCAAGGAACTGAAGTAGGTCAAACAGAATTGCTGAAAAATACAAGAAAAAAAAGAAAACTCATGACTAGATAAGTAGACTGAGAAGAAAGTAAGGTAAGAAAATTATAATACCCTACCAGATTCAGAAATGGTTCTTCTGGTTTATATTCTGTTTCTCACAGACTGTGGGGAATTTTTTGTTTTTCTTGTGTAATTTTTTGCATAAGAAATAATGGAAAGAATTCAATATCCCAAAGGTAAATGAATATATTTTGACACATATGTGGTTCATTTTTTGGTTAAATCAGTTTATAGATTGCATATATAAAACTTTCCAATAGAAGTTCTCTCATGCACATTTTTGGTTATGTATGCTGGCTAGTGTCACTATGTTTATTAAGATTTACTGATCCTTGCTATGATTTACAGGGGAGAAAATCCTCTGAATTAGGAGTACTGGACCAGTAGTGCTGTGTCCCTGTGTCTAATCAGGGTGCAAGTCAATTAGGGGGGAAAAAAAAGAAAAAAAGAAAGGGCAAAACCCCCCTACAAACTAGTAGATGTAAATAAAATCTTTCTGATATTACCGGGATACTTACTTTGAAACTTAACCTTTGAGCTAGGGATAGAGTAAAACTCCTTTTGCTGAGAAGTAACAGATGTTTGACTTGTTTAATTATTTCTTGCAGGACTAGGCACTGTCCAAAATGATCCAATAGCAGTAGTTGTTTCTTGGAGATTTATTGATCTGTGTGTAATAATTGGATTTCTGGGGTGTTTGTGGGGTTTTTTTGTTTTGTTTTATTTTTAATGTGCTGTATGATTGGTATGAGTAGGAAGAACCTGCTAACCCACAAACTGGTCACTTAACACCAAGGTTTCCTTTTGCCTGTTTACTATAATGCCAGGCTCTATAAAGGGTTAACAGTGCAATGATGTTAGTTTAGCTTTCTATACTACCCAAATACTTTTAACAGTCACAACTGGAAAAATAAGTTGTGACCATATAAATTTCTAACTAGCATGAAAAAAAAGAAAAAGAAAAATATTTTCAAGTGGGTCACATGAATATACCATTTCTGTCCCATCTGCGTGGGAAGGACCTCGAGAACTGTAATTGTTGAACTCTCAGCATACTGAATTTTTCCTTTACAAAGATAAAAATCAAACCAACCAACCAACAAAAGTAGAAAACATTGGTCTGGTGGCTGAATTAATTTTGTGTAATATTGCCAGTTTGATGTATTTGTAGCCTTCGTCTGAAATGTTTTGGGGTAGATAAAAAGAGGCCAGCACAGTTAAAAATGAACTTTAACAGAAAAATTGAGCACAACTGTGATATACCAACAACTTTAAGTGGCTGATTACAGCTTGCTTGCTTAATAAGTACAGCAGCTGTGCTAGGATAGAAAAAGGCCATGATGATGTGCTGCCACTATAAAATAACAGTAAATAAACCAGTTTCTCAGTTGAATACTAGTCTCAATTTCTACCTTATTCACTGCCCAAATCAGAGTTTATAGCATTTATGATACAGTAGCAGCACAGTTAAAAGGAAGATTTTTTTTTAAATTATTTTTAATGTACAATATAGACTACTCTTCAGTATTTTGCGGCCAGAATAGACAGAATTGCTGAGAGAGACCAGGGGCACAGAGAACTGAGGTAACTTACACAAGGTCAAACAAAAAATCTTCAGAGAATAAGGAATTCAGCTTAAATCTCTCATCCTTTGCCTTTACAATAAATACCTCTGGCAATTGGCTTATCTCTAAAAGCTGAGTAAAGAGGCATTGTCAAGTTTCTAGAATTCAAATTCCCATTTGAATTATTTTTTTCTTATATCTACCCTTAACCACAGTGTAACTCTTTATTAAAAATACTTCATTTTCCCCTAGATCATTGTATGAATCATTATCAGAATAGAAAGGCTCATGAGGTTACTTACAATAACAAAGCAGAACATGTGGGTTATGAAAGAAAACACTCTAGAGCTCAAACAGATTTCTCTTTCAAGCTTCTCAGGAGGCATTAGAAACAATGGGAAAATATTATAAAAGTCTTACTTTCAGAGGTGTTGAACTGCCACATCTGTTGAAGATCAGTGGGAGTTACAGATACTGTATGCCTCAGTACATCAAGCCAATAATTCTAAATCTAGTTCAGTCATTGTCATCTGTAAGATCATAACAATAAGGCTAATTGTATACTCCTTCCACTAACCATTCTATTAAGCAAATATCATATCACTTAGGGTGCAGTATTCAGAGGTGACATTACTTATGACCAGAGTATCAATTTAAATGGGAGGAAACTCCCTAAATCCATACTGTGAGACTATTCAAGTACCAGAAGCTCCAGACAGAAACTTAAGGCATGTGACAGTATGTATCAACATGAATATTTAGAGGAACTTTGATCTTTTAAAGCAACAGCAGGCTGTCTATCTGAGCAAAGTGCGTTGACATTGAAGCATAAGTAACAATGATGCCTGGCATGTTACAGGTGGAACCGCCTTGGAGCTGGAGTAGATTTTGTCTTTAAAAAAAAAAAAACAACTCCTTGAAATGTATTGCTGTGTTCCTTTGGGATCTCTTTACCTTTTGGCAGAACCAAACAATGAATGAATACATCTTCAAAATCTCCCTGTTGAAAGAAGGTGAAGACTTTTCTATTGTAGCTTTTCCAAAGTGGTTCATTTTGAACTCTTTTGTAATTACTATACAGTATTTGGTTTGCATGACTTTTTGTTTTGCAGGTGCAAATGTCAACATATTCAAGTATTGAGGGATTTGATTTGGAGAGTTTTGACAGACAAGATTTCTTTGTCACCTCTGTCTCCCCTTTCCTAGTAGAGTTAGATGTTTGTGTGCAAGCTTACAACTCCATTGTGGAAGAACATATTCTTATGGTTTGTATCATTTTTCCTTCCTCCTCTTCACCCTTACCCTTGTGTCATTTTTATAAGCATCAGCGAACTATTAAATAGCTCAATCATCAACTGAGACACAGAACATGTTATACATGTACAAAGGTATTCTCTTTTACTTCAGATCTGCAAAAAATCAGCGAATTGATCCTCCTAAACAGCTTTATTGGAGTCCCACCAACACAGCCATAATCTTTGCCTTCTTGCTATCAGTGACTTCTGCAGGGCAACAGAAATGGAGCAGTTTGTTATATCTAGAAGGACTCTCAAGTTTTCAACAGATTTTTCATATTTTTTTTTTTCATTTAATTAAAAGAACGGATTGCTCAAATCCATGAAAAAGGGGTGACTTAGACCATGAAGCAGGAGGCCTGAGGAATCTGGTTGGAAAGGCTGCTGCTTTGCACACCAATCTTTTGAAAAACTGAATTCTGTAAACACTGTGTTCCACTCCTATCTTTTCTGAGGTGTTCAAGCTTAATTAATCTTCTTACATGCCTGAAAAAAAGAAGTTGTGAAACATTATTGGGAGTCAAGCAAAATGTATTCTGCTCTTCAGTTAAGAATTATCATCAGCAAAAGGCACTTGTCACAGAATTAGGGTTAAGACCTTAGAAACCCACTCAGTAAGAGGGTTAAAAATTAGATGTCTCTGAAGCAGGTACTCTTCTTTAAGAAAGCTCTCTAATGTCTGAGTGCCTCTCCAGGTATAGAGAAGGTTTAGCCATTATCTCCAATTAATATTCCCTTCTGGGATGAACCTTTTAGTTGTTCTTTTTTTTTTAATTTTTTTTTTTACATGTAAAATACAGTTTGAATTTTGTTTAATGTTTAAAATATTTGTTTTATTTTTGTCAAATGTGACTAATGGACTCATGGAGCTTGACATTGAGAACTAGATCTGTTTTTAGAGCATGAAAGTTGAGGATTTCCATTCTGTACTTGTGTTGGAGTAACAAATTCTTACTACAAAAAGTCTTTGAGAAGTCTCATAAGGGAAAGTTGCCATGGAGACAAAGAAAAAAATGTTCATTTTTATTCATGAGTTATTGTAAGGGAGGGATAGGCCTAATTAAAGCTGTTTCAGCCCTATTTATCCACAAATATCTACATAAAAAGATCTTGCCTCAAGTGAAGTCCATTCCTCAAAAGCATACTGGTTTTCCCATGTACTCCAAAGAACTAGTCTGTAGTTTTCCACGACAGCAGTGAATACTAAATATTCTAAATTAATGAGTCCATCCTTGCTGTATATTTGGGGAAAAAAAATTAATCACTGTTGCCCCTGAAACAGTGTTTCTGAATGTACTATTGAGAATATATACCACAAAAGAGATAGTAAAATTGTTCATTTAAATGAAAAAAATGAGACTAAAGTACCCTTCCTTTTTGTGTAAGCGTACATGTATAAAATATCAGCCTAGGGTTCATGTGACTTGTGTTTCAAATTACTGAATAATTGATGCTTCTGTCTTTTGGGTTTATCTAGAGATTGCTTTAAGCTCTGCTGTTTCTACCTGTGTAAAATGTGTTAGTTCCATCTTTTCTCTTTACCCTCTCCAATCCAGCATTGGAGAATGTATACATTAGCTTCTTTTACATTGGGTAAATAATATTTCTGTGTTTCAGATGCAATGTAACACTATCAGACATTTCATCACTTATATGCATTGTCTTTCTGCTGCCTGATGTTTCCAGTAAGGTTGTTTTGCCCTTCAGTGTCACATTTTCTTGTCAGATGGGCAGAAGTATTGTACATGTGCCCTTATTCTGCCAATGGACATGTAGTTGGCTGGATTGTACTCCTCAAATAATTCTACAGCTCAGCTATAACTGAGTCTGAGGAATGGTACAGAATCTACTTCCCATACTTGTCTCCCTTTATTGTGTCAAAGTGAGCTTCCATTTATCATTTATATGTTTGTTTCATCTCAATATGTCATAGTTCACAGTGGGGCTCCAGTGGGTTACAAGTTTGGTTTAAGACATGAAATTATGTTGGGGCTTAATGGATTGCATTAATTTATAATTCCTTTCTCGATAACACAGCACTTGTTCCTGCAATGTCATTTGCCCCTTGCACTAAACAATAATACTCTGAGCTGTCCTTTTAGATTGTACACTTTTTTGAGAACTGAGTACAATATGGAACAGCCAAGTCAATAGTTTCCTGACTTCTGAGAGCTTTTGAGTGAGACTGATGAAACCGGACATGTCAGCAAGGCATTCAGCACCCACTCAATTTGATCTAAAATACATTAAAGTTGTTTTCCAGAACTGAACGTTACATTAGAAAATTCTGAGGTTTATTTTTTAAAAATACCTGTCAAATCAGACAGAAACAGACAAAAATGAAATAGCAAATGTTCCTTGTATCATGGTCTGTTTAGAGTACAAACAGTTAAAAAAATTGTATGAAGGGACACATCTAAGCCTCTGGATTAAAATAATTTTTATTGTGAAGTTTCCCTTTTTGCCTTTGATAGCTATGTTTAACTTCAGTTTCTAATGTCTCAGCCTGGGACTTAGATTGTATTTCATATTCTGGTGAGCTGACTTTGAGACTGACCTAATTCCTTAAAAATAAGAAAAGAAGAACAGGTCACTGGGGCTTCTGTTTCTTTGCTCTAAGCATAGCTTCACATTTCAGACAAAAATAAAGAATCAGAAGTGCAGAGTTAGCCAAAATTGCAGTAGTTTTCAAGCATACTTTTTGAGACTGCATAGTCTTTGTAATATAAACAGAATAGATTATAATATTACATTTTTTTTGCATTTGCATAAGTCTATTCAAGTACAACTTTCTGTTTCTACATTACTTCTACTGAATTGCTATGATATTTGGCAAAAATACAATGTGCATTTTGACTTCCATTCAAGAATTATTATTATTGTGATTGTTATTGAGCAGAATGTAACTAATCTACAGGTGAATAAATGAGAGGGGAGGGGAAAAATCTCTTCAGGAATCTGCACAGGTTTTGAAGCATCACTAATGTAACACCCACGAATATTTACAATACGTTGTATATAACTATACTTCAATCATGTTCTATTATAGGCAGAGTGCTTGCACATTTCTTTTTGCTCTTGTGTTATTTTGCAGGCAATATAAGCAAGACATAATCTACTGCTTTTAGCAGTATAGCCACTAAAAATGTCAAATATCAACATATAATTCTGGATCATAACCTGAGTAGATAGGTCCAAAATATTTCTATTTTAAGAGAAATTACACTGGACACAATAACTGACTTCAGAATAACAGAATCCCAATCAATGTTTGATAAAGATGTAAAACAACAGGGGAGCTGTATTGCTTGAAGAGCTTCTGTGATTTCAGTGAGACGATATGAAAAGTACACAATTGGTTTTTTTCGTAGAATTAACAGCAGTATCTTTCTTCTTTCTGCTAACTGGAAAACTGTGGGAATCTGACTTCAGTGAGCTTCATACCAAATCTGCANTTGATGAAGAATCAGCAGCTAACTGAGCCTTAACATGAGCTTCCTGTTTGTGGTCTAAGGTTAATCTGGAATTGTCCAATTGCATACAAGTTTGAAAGAAAAAACAGTAACTTTGTGTGTATGCCAGGTGAAGTTGTAATTAATGCAGTGATCCCTGTCTGTGCAGGGATAAAACGAAGTGCTCTCTTAGTTTTTAAACATTAGGTAAACACCATCAAATGTGTATGTGTAGATCTTGAGTACTCCAGAAGTAAAGCATCAGAAAAGCACAGCCTTCCTGTTAATCAAAGAGAATTTTATTAAATATCTTGGCTAATTAGGTCTAGGAAAAATGAATATGTATATTAAGCAATGTATAACTCAACCTAGTGTAAACTGACACAACTTGAGATGAACTATGCTGCACTGTTGGACTCCAATGTTAATTTAGTGGTTTATTTTGCCTTATGTCATATGAAATATTCGGAATGAACACATTCTTCAGAAAACAAAAACAGTAATTCATTGCCATACAGAAATTCATTGCTCCCTCCATTTCATTATCTCCAGTTCTTCTCCCCATTGCTGACTCTTAACTATTGCCTTCAGACCTTGTCTAGTGCCTCGATTAAGAGCTTTCTTCATATTCATACCATTTCTCCTCCATTTTCAATAATTTTACCTTCTTCTGTACTTCAAGTAAAATGTTCCAAAGTGCAAAACTTCATAGGACTGATATGTACTTTCAGTTTTCCTAGGAGAAAACAGGTTGGAATCTTATCCCATCTTTTATAGCACTACAATAAGTTGAGTTGTATTCTCTCTCCACCCACCCACCCACAGGAATTTTGGGTTAATCTCTGTTGCCTTGAACACTGTATTGAAAGATAGTTAACATTTAATGCCAGAGAAAGAGTTGATACCTTGCTTAATTCAAACAATTCACTAAAATTAATATAAAATAATGAAAGTAGCTAAAATAATGAAAAAAAACCCAAAAAACAAACCACCACTCAAGCAAAAACAGTAATGCCCAAATCACGTGTCTCAGATGGCATGTTAGTTATCTACAGTCTGTGCCACAACTACACCTGAAAAGGTGTACCTGCCTGAAAGGTAGCTGAGAAGGGCTCAGATCACTGATAAGGATGACACCATGTTATCCACAGTCCAAATCAGAGTACAGTGTGTAGCTTACCTTATCATAAGGTCCAGCAGTGAGGAAAAGACGCCAGTGCTTCCTCCCAGGAGACTGTAATTCTTTCTGCACAGCAGTTGAATGTGCTGACAGTTGTTCCTCTGGGACTGCCTGAGGATCTTTCTACTGAATAGCAAGTTCTCTTTTTTGTGTTAGTTTTCTGTCACCAATATGCTGATTTGAGCAAAATATTATTGTCAATGGTTTAATCCAACCATTATCCTTTTCATTTGCTGTTGCTGGTTATTTCCTTCTGTTACTTTTGGACATTAGTCTCCAGGCAGAGCTGTTTACTTCTTCATCTTACTTGTGGGTCTTATTAATCTCCAGGCAATTCCCTTCGTTCCACTCATCATGCTCTGATCACTCTTGGTTCCCATTTCTTATAGTGAGTGGCTATAAAGGTTGCTTCACAAGTGTGTTTGACAAGGTCATGGCAGCACAAAAGGTCCTGCATACTCCTCCTGACATGACTTATTGCAGCTAAGACTTAAAGTCCTTTTTAAATTTTCCTTATTCACTTTACTATCTTTCACATATTACCAAGTAAACAGAGTGATGTCTTCATTCATGCTTGTTGATTGGGTAGCTTTTTTTGCCATTATAGATTTTTCCTGCACAGAAAAGAGTACTGAACATAGAATTACCTTCAAAGAATTACCTTTCCTCTTGGATTTGGTGTATTGATTATTTTTTTTTTTTAGTTATTATTACTAGTTTATTTTATTCCAGAAGCTTTCAACACNGTTGGTTGGTTGATTTTTTTTGTTACAGTTATTGTCTAAGTTATTTTATTTCAGTCTTCCATAAAATGAAAGCTAGATTTAAATGTCTAAAATTTCTCAAATACCATTTTGCTTGGGAAAACAGACAAACAAAAACTCAAAGTCCCAAAACAAGTGAACAAAACCAAAACAAAGACAAAAAGTACCCAAAAACATAACCAAAAACAAACAACAAAACCACACCAAACAAACAAACAAACAAAACTAAAGAACCTCACAAAACAAACAAACAAAATCCCAAACCCAAAGATTTTGTTTTCTAGGTGTTTTGGGAAGGGAAGGAATGTTTCTCCAATTTTTACTCTTGGAAATATTGTATAGAATTTAAAAGGGGTTAAGAATGGTATTTTCAAAAGTGCTTTTAAAGATCTAGGATTTTAACTTTATTTTCAAAAGTTACAAAATATTCTAACAGTAACTTGCTGAAAACCACTGAGACTTAACTGAGCCTGTTAATCAGTTCTGGGTTCTGAGTGAGATATAAATCATCCAAGACACATGGGTGGTCAATTCTTATTGCTCTCTCTGCAATCTAAGCATCTAAACATCCTTTGGTGCCTTGAACATTTCTGAAACCAAAACAAGTACCGAGTTTCTTTTGTAAAGTACTCCAAATGTACCTTATGTTTGGTATAGTATGAAATGGAATCACATAAATTCCATATAAATGGAATAATCTTCTTGTTTCATATTACATCTATCCTACCTGCACCATAAGATCCTAAAAGACTACAAATTTCATCATGTTATTTAGATGTATGGAAGGGTTCTTATATTTATGTAGTGATTTGAAAAGAGTTTTCCATTAACTAACATTTTTAAATAATTGTTTACTTCACTAGATGCAAGGTTTGGAAGAGCTAATTGCTATATAATTTATGGTTTGTTTCTTGGGGTTTTGTTTGTGGGAAGGTTTTTGTTTGTTTTCTTTTTTGGGTTTTGGTTGGTTGGTTGGTTGGCTGGTTGGGTTTTTTTGTTTGTTTTTTTATATTTTACATATAGTAAAAGGAAGTGTGGTATGTTAATCTAGGACTCAAAATGCACATGTAGTAAGGGAGAACAGCCTTGGAAACCTTCCCTTTCTTCAGCCACCTTCGGCATATCTTCTTTCAAGGTACAGCTTGTTTTGTGAAATATAAAACTATTATCAAGGGAGATTAAAAAAATGTAAAAAAAAACAGCATAAGAAACTTACAGCTTTAAGAAAGCCAGATTTCTTGTGTGATGGTAATCTATTGGAATGCCCAAAGCCATCAACAACAGGGAAACAGTCCCTTATTTACTTGTTTCTTTCCTAAAGGAAAAAAAATCAACTTGCTTTAACTCTAGCATCTGACAAAAAATGTAGAATTTGTGTATGCTGTATACTTACGGTATAGTTAGGTATACCATCAAACAGAAACCAGCAGATATTTGGAAAATGTAAAAAGAATTTGTAAAAATTTGCTCTCACAGCACCTTCTTCTGGTAGGAATATACAAAGGGTACTATGATTTCTTTTTATGCTAACAGGAATTGTTTCCAGGTTTTCAGGTGAGAAAACATAAAGACAAAAATAATCCTTTTCTCAGTGCATTTTTAGTACTTTGCTGTCCTGGTAAGGAGGGTATTTAAAAAAAAGTAACACCCCTTTTCAAAAGTATGTCTAATAATTAAAGAACATTAGTACAAAAATGGGATACACATTCTGTGAATGTAAATCAAATGAATAATAGGAAATGATGTGTAAATGCATTCACAGATCAGCCATAGCATATAAAGGACAAGAATCTATGAGCCACTTGTGGGGTGGGGAGGGTTAAAGGTACATTAGTTTCATTTTAGACAGAAGTTTGGGCAGAGGGAGTTTAACAAGAGCAGTAAAGGAATATAAATAGTCAAGAATCAAATCAAATCTGACTCAGTTTTTTTGTAATGTTGAACCTGTTTTCAGAAGATGTTTTCTCTTTGTGAGTTACATGATTTTGATCAGAGAGTGTTAGGGAAGCAGGAAAGAATGGTATTTCAAGTACCAAATACAGAAATTCTCCAGTTGCAAAGCCAATAGAACAGGTAAGACAATTTGTGTTCAGGGACACTTTTCTTTTCAGGCAGAGTGATGGAGGCAACCAAGCTAGAAATAAAGATATCTGTTTGCTTTTAAACTGTTCATTCCTATTTATCAGCAGACCCTTGTTCTGTGCATCAAAGGAGAACCTTCATGTTCTTCTACATTGGATGTATTTCAGGTACTAACTGTTTTTGAAATGGTTGTGTTCTTGTTTGGGGTACTTTACAATTCCTCATGACCATCAGTACCTTTCCTTTTATTAGTGTCATCTCAATGTGCTTTATCCTTTTGCAGTAGATATTCACCTATCTTTACTTTATGGTCTAGTTGGGATTTGAGATTGCAACAGAAATGAAAACATTCCAAGGAATAATACACATTGTATGTATTACTTCTCATTTATTTTTGAGAGCTATGTATTATTTACAGTATGTATCCTCAGCTGATGATCCAGCTGCTGTTTTCAGTAATATAAGAATCTACTAGTCTGTTGTGGTGTAGGATGGAGGATTTTTTAAGGAGATTGGGGTTTTTTGTCATCAAATGTAAATGTGTTACAGACAGCCATTGTCTTCTCCCTAAGACAATTAATTCTATGTTCTGTAAGAAAATTTCTGGACCATTAGCTACCTGACTTGTTCTTTCCAACTGCAAGGGTTTCACTTTCTTATTAAGGGTTCTCTCTGAGGAGTGGTATTGTTTCTTCACAGGAGACAGATTGAATCCCTTGTGGCCAACTGTAGCTTGAGTGTTTGGGACTGTGCTCCAGCTGGTTCCCTTATGGCTGTATTTCCTATTCTTGGTAATACCCAGCAGGTTTTGCATCCTCAACTGATTTCCAAAACATCTAAGAGCGTTTATATTGACCCCTTAACATTTTACACCCTGAACTTGACAAAGTGCATTCCCAAACATGAAAAAAGTTAATTGTTTCTTTTCTTACAAAATGAACAAAAAGCAGCTTTATTTGGTTAGTGTTTTTTCTAACTTTGTGGTAAAATACTATTGCATGTTGGTTTAAAACTGCATACTTACAAGCAAGATGATTTTAAAAAAAAAAAGTTTATCTTATTTCACTGACTGCTCTCTCCTGTATTTACTCATGCTGTTCATACCAAGTTCCAAAGTTCAGTGAAAAAAGTGGAATCATTTTAATTTCATACATGAACAGTACAGCAGGGGAAAAAAAAAAGGTGCAGGAGTATGGGTAGTTTACACTGACTTACCTAAGAGATAAATTAATTATTTCTTTTTAGACTGAGCAACCTGAGACAGAAAACATAGTGATTATATTCCCCCTCTATTTTTTTTTTCTTTTATCATCTCTTGGATATTAAATTAATCTCTTTTCCTGCAGTGTCCTGATATATTGCAACTTATCAATGGATGATGTACAGCAGAAATCTTTTCATTGTGTAAGATGATAACACTATAACACTGAATTTCTTAATTGCACTTGGTCTGTTTAGAAAGTAGATTACAGCAGTTTTGAGTTTGAAATATTCCCTTAACAAGTTCATTTTTATAGACTGTGTTCTCATTCTCTTTTAATATTCTGTGTGCCATCATTTCTTATTGACAAGATGGTTTCATCACCATTTCTAAAAAGATTTCACCACCTTCCTCTCTGTTTTGGTTTGTTGCACTTTATTCAGTGTGCTCTTCAGTTTTGTGCATTGTTTTAGGAGAATCTTATCTTGAAATGTCAGTGAATTAAAAAAAAAAACAAAACAAAACAAACAAACAAACAAAAACACACAAAAAAAAAATCCTTAAGAATTTTTTCTGTTGGAAGATGCAACATAAACACAAGCAGTCAGTCAAGCTACCTTGTACCGAGGGTTTCAGATTAAAAAAAAATGTGGATGATGACTTGGGCTGTAAATAATGAGAGAATATATCTTGACCTCTCTGTCAGGGGAGATCTGAAAATAAATAAGCAGGAAATCACTGAGTTTCCTCAAGAGTTTCCAGTGGACTTCTTGGGAAGAGGAGGATTGTGGGTTTGGTTTGGTTTAGGTTTTTTGGCAGGGAAAAAAAGTGAAAAATCAAGGTCAGGAAGATGTTTAAATTAATCACATAATTAATTTAAACATTAAAAACACTAATTCCTTTTCTGATTCTTATGAGTAAAGACTTTGGCAATGCTCAGTCTCTAAGAATCTTCCAGGAAGAAAATAATGGGGAAAATGACCATTATATAAAGAAAAGTCTATGGGGTGGATGTTTACTCTTAAAGAACAATAGCAGTGGTCTCCAAACCTTTGTGATCATAACCCCTCTCGGTAGAAAATATTTAAATTCACACATCAGAATATTTGTATTTATAGATATACACTTTTAGTTATATATTATACACACATAGCTACAGTAATTCTACACATTATAAAACAAACATGAAAAAAATTAAAAAGGATGAGATAAAGATTAGCAATATTTTAACAATTTTGTTAACAGTGCAAAAAAACCTTATCTCTGTGAAAATAAATATTGTAGACAATACTGTTGATTATGCTTAATTATTTTTTAAATCTTGGTTTAGCATTTTGCTATGACCATTTAAAGGTCTGTTTCTAAATTTTTATACTTGGTTTTAATGACTGTCATAGCTGAAAAAAAGATAGCTCAAATATACATAGATCCAAATGGTAGAAGTGCATTATTTTCTGTGCTTGCTGAATCATGACACTTGTTTTTCAATCCCATCCACCAATTGCACAATATTTTTATTGAATTTGCTAGTGAATTTCCCCAATGTGAATCAGTTGTTCTTGCAACCTAATTCAAAGGTGCCACGTTTTTATATTTTCAATAAATGGCCTCAAAACCACTGACACTTTTCTTTTTCAGAAAGCTTAAACAGGTTAGATAATTCTGTTTCCAAGGGGTTTTATGTATACAGATAGGAGAATTTTTATAGGTGACACATTCTTTTCAGCAATAAAGTCCCTTGATGATGAAAATATTTCCAAAACTCACTTTTCAAAATGCTCTCTCTGTAGCATGAGGTTCTTTGGAAAAACAGTTACTTCTTTACTCATTGTTAAGACATCACCTCTACCTTGAAGGGACACATTAATCTGTTTACTTTTTTGAAAATACCTGCTGCATAACAATCTGCTGACTACCACTTGTCAGCACAGCAAATATGGAACACTTATCCTTTTGTAGAAGAAAAATACGTAATTTATCTTTAATTCTGACAATTCTTTTAAGCACTTTGATGCAAGATAACCAGAAAACCACTGTGTGGTACAAAAGATTTTCATGGTCACTCCCCCATTTCAAAACAGCGTATTGTAAAGATTATGCTATTTAAATCTCTTTATAAAATTTACCACGCTGATGACATACTGTAGAACTTCTGGTTACTGTTTCTTTGCCACAGCAGTTTGTCTATGAATGATGCAGTGAATGACTTCCACGTGTGATGTTCTCTGTAACTTTACTTGAGGAGCCTTTTTCATTCTAGTAAAAACAGCCATTCCATCAGTGGCTACACTTGCACAGTTTTTCCATAAAACATTGTTTCTATTAAGGAAGTCACTTACCGTTGACAATCTATCTTCTCTAGTACATCTTTCCTTTAGTGGCTCACAGAGCAGTGGTTCTTAATGTATTTCATTATTGAATCAAAATTTAGCAAATACCATAAACTGCAACATGTTAGAAACATATGCACTTTCAGCCAGCTGCATAGGAAACCTATACCGTGTAATTTGTTCTAATATGTTTCTTTAAATATTCAGCAATATTTTTTAACCTATTTCAACAGTATCTACTGAAAGAAGGAATGCATTTTACTTTATTGCCATATTGTTTTTTGCATATTCCAGCTATTTCTACCATGGCATATTTGTCTTTTGCTCTTAAGAATAAACCTCAGAAGAGGCTTCTTAACATTTATTATTTAGTGAAGTGCAGGGTTAAATATCACATGACTTTAGACTTTGTTGATTACATCTGATTAGATTGTCAACATTGTACCTTATGATATGACTGAGAAAAAGCTTTTCGGCTACTAAGAATAGGAGAAATGTTCCCTGTGCCATTTTTATTGTTGTTTCTTTGTGCTCACATTATTTTCAAGTTGAGCAACGTGTCCATTTTGTGAGAGTTGCTTTAGGTAAAACTAGATTAAATAGTCTGTAAATCTGCTTGAACAAGGACATTTAAAGCACAACATACCATAATATGCTGAAAGTCAGCAAATGACTGAGGGCATGATTATTGCCTCCTTCACATTGTGGAGCCCCCACTCTTCACCCAGGTCATCTCTGTGGCCATGTAGATGACATGGGACTTTCTGAAATACAGATAGAGTGGGTTTCTTTGTTGTTGTGTTGTTTTGGGGGGAGGGGTTAAGATAAAAAAAAAATATATAAATCATGATTCTGAAATTTCTTCCCACCCCAGAAGATCACTGTGATCCACCTGGCATGTGCACACCCCATTTTAGGGACCTATATCAAAAAGTTAGATGTAATTCATGTAATGAACATTTTTCCTAGTTCAAGTTCTGAATTGGGAAGCATTTAGGATCCTGTGATGACAGGTAAAGGGTGAAGTGTTTTCAGTATCGTCAAGCCTAAATGTTCAAAAGGCACAGATCAAGTACCAGAACAACTTAAAAATAACAAGTTTGAGTTTCATGACTGACCTTGACTCATGTAATTCCAAGCTTTTTTCTGTGGCTGTGGGGATGAGAAGCATTATATATACATATATAGGGAAGGGAAGCATTCATAAAAGACCTGTCTCAGGGACTTGAGGCTTTTAAGAAGTCACTAAGACTCATGATAAAATCTTGATAGTTGTCAAGACTGTGTTTTGTTTCTTTACACGTGGGTGTACAAAGACTTTTCCTCATACAGAATCTGAGCAAATCCCTAATGTATCATGTCTAATGTAGTTATTTATATTCTGAACTTGCTGTTCAGTTGTGGTTCTGAGAGACCCCGTACCGGTGCAGAATCCCACTAGTGGTTTCCCTCTAAAAGAAGAGTTGTGAGTGAGGCACTCTGCCTGAAACATCCCCCTGCATTCTGCACTGATAGCCTGTAGACAGCCCGCAGGCAGCATGCATATGGTTTGTCTGGGAGTGCCTCGTGGCATATTAAGCTGCCCTGTGGCACAGAGGTCTGTTGGGTGCACCACATGCACTGTAAAGTGCTCTCCAGTTGTGCCTGAGGTTGCATTTACAGGTGTCAGTCTCTAAAAGATGATGGGTCTGGTTTTAAAAGCAACTTCAGAAAGCCAAATAAGCCCCATCTGAGCACAGAAAGTTTCTTACTTTCAGTAAGAGGTCATACAGAATTTAGGAACTAAAATTCATTGAAAACTGATTGTAAAAGCACAGTCGAATTAAGGACACCAAATAAAAAGTTCACCAGCAAAGAGCAACTGGAAAAATTATTCAGTGTGCAGTGATATGTCTTTTTTTATTACTTTGTTGTTTATCTAATAGTATTCAAAGAAGCATTATTAACTGTGAATATCTTTATAATGTTTTACATACAATTATAAGACTTAGATTTGAATGCTTTAAAATCATTGGTCTATGTCTGCGTTTTTTGGTTTGTTTGGTTTTTTTTTAATTAGAGGAGGGGAAAAAGTCAGTTGCGCTGTTGTCAAACTCCTGATGTAATGGTTTTAGAAAGACTGATAGCTAGTCTTTGGAAGTCTAAGGAAAAGCAGAAAGCTGAGGCTGTCTGGAGAATACTCAGAGGGATCTTAACAATGTGAATAAATACCCGACAGGAGTGAAATAACATGAGGGAGACATTCATCTCTCATTGGCTCCCAGTGAGAGAACAAGAGGCAAATGAAAATGCATGAAATTCTATCTGACCACAGGAAAGCTGCTACAGTGAGGTTGGTCAAACAAATTGGGTTTGGCTACCTGGAGAGGTGGTGGAGTCTCCATCCATGGAGATACTCAAAACTCATATTCATGCTGTCCTTCAACCTGATCTAGCTGACCTGGCTTGAGCAAAATGGTTTTGTACTAGATGGTTTCAAGGGATCCCTTCCAACCTAAATGATTATGTAAATTATTTCTCCCTGCCTCAGCTAAGATTTTAGAAGACTGACAGATACTAAAATGTTATGTGACGAACCTCCCTAACCTCCCTCTGCAAATAACCCAATAATAATAATAAAAAAAAAAATATTTCACTAGGAGAAAGAACTGAAGAAATACTGTATTTACATGTTGTTGTTGCCTGGCTCCAATATCCCAGATCATCACCTGCAATACAATTTTTAGCAATGATTGGCATTGGCAATACACTGATACTTTTATGCTTTAAACACAAGGATTTAAAGGTAAGCGTGCCACACTACTACACCAAATGAAGGAGAACAAGTTGTGAAGAATCTTTATCAGAACATGATGATCTAGGGAACAGAACTAATTTCTTTGCATTGTTTTAATCTGATGACTGGAAGACTGACACATGCTAATTTCTTTAGGGAAAAGGATATATCAGGAAAGAGAGTGATAAACGTGGGGATCAACATGTAAAAGGGTCCTTGTGCAGACAGTATCACCATTTTACTTTTTGAAATACTTTGCAATCCTTTTTCTCAGCATGAATAATACATTGCAGTGATGAATTTCTCCTAGGTCTATTCACATTAGAAGAAACATTGTGGTGAGAGCAGATGCTCTAGTCATGATGGCACATTGAGAAATTGTCCATCAGATGGCATGGTAACAAACAGCTTTCACAAACAATCCAAAATATATCTACAAAACAAACCCCATCCTACAGCCCACCTGCTCAACAGAAAATTCAGGGAAAAGCTTTCAATATGTTTTTTTAGAGATATCCTCCCAGGAAGATGTTGATGAACTGGGGAATGTCTAGAACAGATTGCTTTATGAGGGAGGAAGATAGAAATATTGGTTGTTTCAGCACTCCCAGAAGTGACATTTTCCCAGCTTGCAGAACAATTCAGTCTTGATTACTTAGCAGCCTTTGAAAAATGTTTTAAATTATGTCTATCATAGCTACTGATATGGAAACTACTGAGGACCAGACTATGTTATCCTGGATCTTTGCACTAATCCAAAACTTCCCTTAAACTTGCTTATCGATTCCTTTTTTCAAGGGAGCTGATGAAAAGTAACATAGGTTCTCTCACCTGTATTATTCAGTGCATTCACAAATTTGGTCTGAAAACTAGTGAGTTTTGCTTTGCTGCTGAGTGGTAATAAGGGGGGGAAAGTGCTCTGAGGTTGTGGAAATGTGGATGAAAAACAGAGTAAAATCAATAAAAATTGAGAGTGTGGGGGAAGCGAGAAGCACTCATACTAAAATAGAAAGAAGGGAAACGAAAGAATAAAAAGTACTGCTCTCAAAGTAAACAGACATGGAAACTCAGGAAAACAAAAGGGGCAACATGCTGAGGGATGAAAGGGCTGAAAAATAAATGTCAAGAGAGAAGAAAAATTCAGATGAAAGGAAAAAACTTCCAGAATTGTAAGCTTACCAGAAGGTAGATATTTTAACAACGAAAAAGAGCATCAAACACAAAGAGCCAAAAGAGTATGTGCTGTAATGACAGTGGGTCTGAGAGATACATGTGCCTCTCATGACCTGAAGCACCCTCATTGCTTGAAGTCTGCCTCATTGTATTTGGAAAAGGAGTCTGAAGGTAAGCTAGAAAAGTAGACATGTACTGTACGATTTATTTATTTATGTCAGCAGAAGAAGATGATATTAGGGCTTGAATAACAACTCTACCTTTCATGTATGGTAAGTAACATATTCAGCTGCTGAAATGTGATGCAGAACCATTGCAACATATGAACACTGTCACATCATTGAAACAGCTTCCCAGTGGCTCCTCAGCCATATTTTAGAAATTATTATTTCTTGAGGTAATATTTCTTGGGAAAGGCTAAGAGTTTTATTTTAGAACAAAGAGTAATTTTCTTATGCCCTAAATAAAGGAGCTTTACTGGTGTGAGATTTTACTTTAGATTAAAAAATGCATTCATGGGGAACTTTAAAGTCAGTACATCAGAATTTACCACATGGATAAACTCATGAGAATCATTTGCAAATATGTATCAGACATTATTTAATGCATGCCTTCAGAATTCCCTTGCTCTGCCTGTGACTTTATTCTTCTCACTTCCTCCTTCTTAAGAGTTTGTTGGTTTCTTGTTGGGTTTTTCTTTTGTTTCTAGTGTGAGCTTCAGGGATTTTTCATGTTCCAAGTTTCAGCTGCAGACAGGTGCCAAAACAAGTAAGCACCACTTTCCAACTCAGCTCTGCTAACAGCTTTATAAAAGCTTAGTGAAGCTTTTTTGCTTCAAATTGAAAGCGCTGAACCCAACCATATATTTCACAGGCGAAAGTACATTTCAAGTTGTGTTGGGTCTGGCTGGGATGGAGTTAATTTTCCCCACAGCAGTGCTCACAGTGCTGTGTTTTGCATTGGCTGATGGAAAGGTGTTGCTAACACACTGGTATTTTGGCTGCTGCTGAGCAGAGCTGGCACAGCATCAGTGCTGTCTCTCCTACATTTCCCCCTCTATGGTAGACTGGGGGTGGGCAAGATCTTGGGAGGACAGTTCACCCAAATTCACTGAAGTGTTATTCCGTACCATATGATGTCTGCTCAGCAATAAAAGCTAAGAAGGAAGAGGAAGAAGGGTGTCATTCATTATTATGATGTTTGTATTCCAGACCAACTGCCATGGTTTCTGAAGCCCTGCTTCCTATGATGTGGCTGGACATCAGCTGTTGGTGGGAAGTAGAAAATAATTACCTGTAACTGGGAGGCTTCGGATTGAACTGGAATCAAATCGGAACTGGACTGCTGAGTCAGGATGGTATTTTTATTTAAACGCAAATAAGAAAGTAATCATAGTTGTATCCTACCTACTGAACCTGAAATGAATAGCATGGGAAAACAATGCTATTTTGCTGGTTAAGCTAAAGGTTCAGCATTCTTATTTTCAGTGCTTATAGGGATATATATGTTTGTATGTGTGTGTATACACATGCATAATACATGCATTTAA
>VXBX01003195.1:60148-88557 GCA_013400415.1 Scytalopus superciliaris | reverse complement strand
AATGGTCTGAAGTTTTTATCAGCTGTTTTGGTTTCCTGTGTGGCAAAAGCTTCCAAATTTTATTCATCGTTTCGAATCATGGAAGTTATTTTTCCTTTATTAGTGTATTATCTGTATGGTGTCAAGTATAAGAGGTTTTTTAAAATTTATTTTGAATTTTATGGAACTTATGATTTAATCTGGGTTTTTTGTTTCTGTTTTGGATAGTTTTCCAGCTTCTTTAGCCAACTATATGGATTCCTTTCTGTCCATGGTAGCAGAAGTNCAGGTATATTCTATGAATGGAGCAAGATTGTAAGTGGCTGAGACTGGTTGATATGGAAAGAGTCATAAAAGACATCTCAGTTAGGATATTTGTGCTGCACTCAGCAAAAGTGATCAGAAAAACAATCTTGGAAGAAATCTGTAGGGTTTTTTCTGATGAGAAGACTGAAATTGTTTTGGTAAATATACAGCATTGCAGGCCACAAACCAGTAAATGAAATAAAACCATGAGTGAACTGCACACACAACATTGTACAGGACAAATTATATCTTGAATATAGATTAAATCAATTTCATGCACAATTTATTAGTGCTGTCACGGATGGCCTGCTTTGAGTCAGAGCCTAGGTGAATTGAGTTGTTCACCTAAAGCAGTACTTTGTGGTCCTTTACAGTTGAAATGAATTACCTGGGGAAAAAAAAAAAAAAAATCTGGATAGAAAGAGGGGGGAAAGCAAATCAAGAAGGGCATTTTTCCTTTGGAAACTGCTGATTCGCTCTCTATAGATAAGTAAATCACTACCTGTTTTGAAACACTGATGGTATACATTGGCCACAGGTTGCAAATGTGACTGCTATATCAAGCCTGTCTTCTAAAAGAACTGGCTACTGTATTCAGAAAACCTCCAAGACATGTAGTTTGAAATTACTGTTAATTAATTTCTATTACTGAAGCTAAATTTGATCCCACACACAGCAAAGTTCAGAAATATTATACAAATAAAACAGAGAACTATGAGCTGCCTTGAACCACAAATTAATATAATTTGTTATATAGCATCATGATTTTTCCAGGATGGAAACAATTCTCTAAAGATTACATACATTGGTTTTGAATTTTGTTTATGTTACAGGTAAAGTGAATTTTGTTGGCATCACTCCACTCCCTATGCATACTTGTCCGTTGCATAGCCCCTCTGCAGGTCCAGCATTGGATGTGACAGGGAGCCTCACCACTCTAAAGTGTCCCAATAATGACATAACATATGTATTGTAGAATGTTAGCACTGAAGCAAAGTTGACATATAGGATAAGTTTAAAAATAAGTGCTATGCTAGTAGTCATATGCTGGGAAATTATATTAAATGTACTCTCGTCTTTTTAAAGTGCTGAGAACCATGGAAAAGTAATAGAAGGCACATACAGAACCATGAAAGAGTCTTTTGATTTCAGATTCCTAATCTTCTCCTGAATGGGCCAGTATTGCTGCAGTTCATTCCCCCACACCCAGAAATAGTTTTGTATCCCAGGGTGTGTACATAAAAGACTTCAATCTTTCCTGACTGCACTTTTCTGAGCACTCAAATCTAGCAAGAAAGGAGTTGTTCGAGGTAAACATAAAAACCACTTGACTGAAAATATCAGCTAGAATCTAATGCTTTCCTTTCTTTATTCTCAATTCGTTCCTTGGAAGGCAAGTGCCTCAGTGTGTCATGTGGTTGGGTTTTGGGGGTTTTTTGGGGGGTTTTTCTCACTGCTGCCCTAGTTTACTTACTGTATTTCATGATTAGAAGCTATTGAGGCAGCCACCAGGACATGCTGTCATCTGCTGGTACCCGAGGGCCCTGTTAGGCTAGAGTACAACACTGAAGCAAAACTTGCTGCTTTGCTGAATTACTTTCATCTGTCCTTCGATGAGGGAGTCAGTCACATCCATACTTCCTCAGAAAGACCTCTCTGCTGTGTTTAATGCTATTGACTGCTATCACATTGATCCCTACTCTGCCAAGAATCCTTCCAATTCAAATATGGCTGACCACACTGTGTTGTGAATTGTGGTCCTGACCATGTCTGACTGTCAGCACATATAACGGTGAATCCTGTTCAGTATGGTTTAAGTTTTGGCTTTTGTTCAGTCTGGACCCATGTGAGTAGAGTTATGACACCAGAGCTCTTGTCCAGATCCACCTTACATGGTGCATTGTGCCTGGTGATTTCTGGAGGGCCACAGGCAGGGGTCAGTGCAGTGCCCTCCCTTCCAAACCGGACCATTCCTGCAGCCATGGAGGAGATCCATGCTGGGCTGGGGACATCGATGGAGGTCAGGCATAGCTCAGCCCCACAGGTCTCAGCTGAGAAGGCACTCTCTGGAATGAGATGAGATGAGATGGGGACAAAGTGGTGTTAGCATGTAAGGGTCAAGTCCTGGCTGGTATTTTGGTTGTGCCTGTGGGGGTATAAAAGCACAGGTTTTCCTTTGTTTGGGATCCCTCCTCAGAGGCACCAGATTGGGCTTTTATTTTGTATTATTTATTTTGCACCAGGATTATTTTAAGGATCAAGACACCTGAGACTCTGCTATGGGAAACCTGGGGTCAAACCCATAAGGAAACCTGGTCTGATTCTGAGTGTGGTGTGTGTAGCTGCAAAGGGCCTTTGATCCCAGCTCAGGTGGTGCAGATGAAGAGTGCCAGAGTGGCTCCTGGATGGACAGACAGGGAAGTGTCCTTAACAGTATATAGCTTTGAAAATCTTTCTTAATTCTGGCAACAAATAATGCTTCCTGACTTGAAAATTGCTTATAGCTTAAGGAAGAAATTAATCTTTTGGTTCTTCTGAAGTCATAAACTTTATGTTTTTTGGTTCTTGTCACTCATTTGTTGAATATTCTTCTCTGCTGCAAATTCCCATAGGCATGAAAAGGATTTTTATGTTCAGATATGGCAATTTGTTCTTTTTCTTTTATTATATGTTCATGATGTTTTATTTCTTTAGAATTTATTTGTAAATGTTAATGACTTTTTACGAGGGCCACATAGACTGTGGGGCTGTCTGTTGAAAAGGTTGCTTCTTTTGAGTATAGTCAAGTAATACTTTTCCTAGTGCAAATGGCTACTTTTACTTCACAGAAATTATTGGGCTTTTTTTAGAGTAGCTGAAAAAGACAATAAGGTATTACTGGACTTCCAAGACAGCCTGGGTGAATTCTGGAAGAAATTAGCTTGCTTAATTACAATTATCAAGCAGCTTCTTGTTTGCCTTTGTGAGTCTAGGCTTTCTATTTTAATATAGTAAGGCATTGCTACAGCTGAAGTGAATATTAATTTAAAAAAAAACAAACAGTATAATGTATAAGAAATGTCATGAACAGAAAATTGTGGTAAGCAGTAGATAAGCACTATCATTTTCTATCTGAACTTCTAAGTGAATAAATTGATAATGAGAATAACAACTGTAATACCACCCACACTAATCACAAAATAATGGCATAAAAATTATACATAACATTTTGTTCCTTAAAATACTCTGCGTTCTCACCTCTCAGGGAGAATGCAGCACCTTTCAGTCCTTTTTTTCTCCTGTTCAAAAATTGACTCTCAGTCAAGGGAAAGAACAAGGCAGAAAACACTCCAGTAAACCTGCTTCTTCAACCCTACATTTGTGTAATGTTTCAAGATGCCGTAATCTTATTAATACTTTCAATTTCTATAACTCATCAAATATTTATTTGATAGTGGAGAGCGGCCAGTTTTCTCTGAAAACTACCCAAATCCAGAAAGAGTGGGTGAAAGCCCCCTGGCTCTGTTTCAAAGTACAACTTAAAAAAAAATAATTCCAGAAAGACCCAAACAAACAAAACAAACAAACAAACAAAAAAAAACCTAAACAAAAGAACCAAACCACCAACAACAAAGGCATAGAAAAGAAAACAAAAACCAACCAACCAACCAAACAAAAACACCAAAAAACCTGCAAACTACCAAATACTCAGAACATGTTTGTTGCCAGATAAAGTTTCAGTACCTAGAAGGGTTTAGATATTGAAAACAACCAAGAACACAAAATAAGCATTTCACAGGTCATTTACAGCAAACAATTTTCATGTCACAGATCCATTTTTTTCCTCCAAGTTTTGCAAGCTAGACATAACTGGGTAAAAATTAAGACCTTGTGATTTTGCCCTGTTTTAAAGGCAGAGGGATATTTTTTTTTTAATATAAATATTCATCATAATTTCTTACTTTAACCAAGCAGACAATAAACGGTGTTGAATTTTACAGGAAAAATTTTCATAGAGTAAAGGTCTCAAGAAAGAGAATGTATAAATGTACTTTAGGCAAACCATATGTAAAGATACAGACACGAGAGCCACTCCTTTAACAGTTAAGTTACCTATGTTACCTACATGTAACATCATGAGAATAATTAGAAGGCGAGAGAAACAGTAAAATTACTTTGTCCTTACTACATTCATTTTAATTTAGAAGATGAGATAAAAATTCACATAAATTGGCTTGGTGAGGTTTAGAATGAGGGAAGAATCCAAATTGTGGATCCTTTTCCCTTGTGCACTTAATGTATGACTTGACATTTGGTCTTGTTGCCGTAAGCCTTAATATAGTTGTAGATTTTAATATAGTTTTATAGTCTTTTGCATTTGAAAAATAGCTTATAACCCCTGTACCAAATACTTAAGCTAGATTTTTAACCTCTGTGTCACATTTATGAAGCCTGTTTTTCTGCTAAGGGGGAGATATTAGGCTGTATTCAGATAGCTATTAGAACATGTTATAGTCAAAATACAATATTGTTTAGTCGGAGTATAAAGATGAGGTTAGAGGGTACTGGAAGAACTCCAAATAGAAGACGTAATGCAATGAAGATGAGGGTAGGGGTAGGAAGGAGTGGTCTTGCAACCACTGACTCAATTCCAAAGGGATGTGTCAGGGGGGTGGTTTGAGATAGTTTGTAGGATGGACAAGTTAAGGATTGGGTATATTTTCTAGATAAGATAATTAAGTAGGGTCATAAATTTGTAGAATTCTGCATGTCCAGCGCGCGCATGTTATGGATTGCTATAGCTATACCTTTAGTAAAGGATCTTTCTCTGCCTTAACCCTGTCGTGGAAGTATTTCTTCTTAGGAATTCCAGGCAACAGTCTCCTCTCTGTCACATGTATTTCACAGGGCTTATTCCAAAGCATGAGACAATTCCCTTATTCCAAAGCATGAGACACACATCTCAGTGCTGACAGGAAGAAGGCAATAGGCCTGAAGTTAGTACTAAACTTTGCACCTAGGCTCAACTCCTTTTCTGAAATGCAGAGTTTTTACTTTAGTATGTGTTTTGCCGTAATAGTTTGGTTCTATGCCATCTTCAACATTTCCAAGTGTTGCATTTGTACGGTTTGAATATTACAATTTGTACAGCTTCAGCTTTTCTTTCTAATTTGAAAATCATAAAAAGCAGTTCAATTTGAGCTTCTGTGAACTGAGCAGTACCTCCTCTACTGGTGAAAAGTGACAGAGCTGCAAGGACTTGAAGCTATATCAAAATTTTCAGCTTTGAACTCTGCTTTAGAGTTACTGGGTTAATTTTGTGAATTCAGCAAAAAACTGAGCTTTGCACATTCACAGACAGAATATTAATGCTTCAGGTCTGTTCCTCGAACCTTTGAGAGCAAGAGGAAGTCTAAACATGCCAATCTTAACTTGCATGGCTGTGCTTTTCATGCTTCTCTTTCACAGTGATATATTGCAGGTTACAGTTACAAGGCCAGCTCTGATTTTTAATCTAAAGCCAACCCAGGTAAAGCATAAGAAATTTTGGACACTTGTACAAACACACTCTTTAACTTTGGAGAAGTGTTTGCTCTTCTTCAAAACAAACCACTTTTTGACAATGGAGGATAAATGTTTAAAAGCACAGATTACAATATACCATTTATTCCTTTTTAGTTTACTTAAAATATCCAGATTTCTTAAAGCAGTCTTTCTAGACTGAAATGGGGACTGTTGTAATGGATTCTTTTGTACAGCCGTGCACACATGAATGTGTGGATGTATATATATACACACTATATTCCAAACTGTCCTTTTGAATTTGTGGCATTGTTGCAGTGATTTGAAGTGAACTGGAAAAAGGACTTCAGATGCAGATTTTATTTTATTTCTGTGCATAGAGTAAGACTACTTTTTTTCAATAATAATAATTTTAAAAAGGGAAAAATATCCGGGGCCACTGTTATATTTAACTTCTAATTTTTCAGCTCTGACTTTAACTTTGCATAAAAGTTTTGTTTCTTCATTTAGTTGTCATGAATTGTATTGTTGCTATTTGCAAGAAACATTCTGAGTTGTAACACAGTCCCCTTTCTCTGCTTCTTTATCACGGTGCAAAACCTGCAGTGATGGTAAGTCTTCTGTATTAGTCTCTTTTTCCTCTTATTTTTTTATGACAAAATTATAATTCCCTTTCCTGGCTTGTCTTAGAATCCAGAGTAATGTCACTTGGGCCTCAGGGGCTGTTGAGCAGCAGCAGCAGGTATAAGCTGAGGAAGTCAAGGTAGCATTAGCAGTCGTGTCTGGCTTTGTAATAGTAGTTTCCTCCTCCAGGATTTGTCAATTTTGATTTTGCAGTTCAGTCAGCAATGGCATGTGCTGTTTGCCTCCTGCCTGTACAGAAAAATAAAGGGAATCATTTTCTCTTCCAGGTGACAAGACTGAAAAGGAGCCCTCAAAGTCTGTTTTGGCTTGCTGTGCAAGCTGTGTTTTTTGTCACCCTACAGCTATGATAACCTTTTGTGTTTAGATATATTTGAGTCATCTGGATAATTTAATAATGGGCAAATCCTACTCCAACCTACTTTTCTTTTCAAAAGTTGTGTCCTTTCTGAACTTTTCTGCTTTCTTTTCTCTCACTGTGAAGAAGAGTCTGAAAGAAACAAAGGTGGGAAGAAAACAGAAAGGACAGATCTCATTTCTGACTGCAGGGGAAAGTCAGTGAAGAAGAATGTTAGAGGATACAGATGATCTTCTGGAGAGCTCTGTTCCCACTAGACAATACTCTTGTCACAAAAAGGAAAGGAAGGATATAAAAAACCCAACAAAAAACAACAACCAAACAAACAACTAACAACAAATCCCCAAACAACAAACAAACAAAAAACCCAAGGTAAATTCGAAAGTTAGTGCAGTGCCAGAATGAAGAAAATGGTTGATTTCTGGATCAGAGCTTGGAGAGAAAATAGACCCTAGTGCCAAAATCTCTGTTGCCCATTGTGAATCTTATAAATGCTGCATGCAATGACACACCAGCATAGCTTTGGCATTAATCACCACACCTTTTTCAGAGAGCTTGCAACAAATGAACTCAGTTCCTCAGCTGTGGGATTTCAGTCAGAGCTTGTTTTGAATCCTCCTTGTGCATACAGACTGCAAATGTGTGCCAGATACTTTTGACTGATTGAAAGTATTTCAAAGATGTGAATAGTTTACCTGAGCTATGAGGAGTTTGTTGTGGGTTTTTTTTTCAGTACTCACAATACTAATTAGCTGCAAAAGACTTGCCCCTGAGAATGCAAATTCTAATTTTAGTTCTGAGAATATTTTCACGTTTGCCAGCTCACACATTGTGCAGTGATTCGTCAAAATTGATTGTGTTAGTCATTTGATGCTTCAGTTAACAAATATGACAAAACATGCATTATTTTAACAATGGTTAAACGAACGTGTGTAAGCTTTTCTGTATGAAAAAAAAGTTTTTAAAGTATCTTTTTGTGTTCCTTTTTGCATGTACAGAGTGAGACATTATGGCAAGAGAGACACCTGATTTTGTGGAAGAATTGCAAAACAAGCTGACATTGCCTTCAAAATTTATTTTGTTCTTGTAATATAATCCATTCATTCTTTATGTCTTTTTTCTTTTTTTCCCAGAACTTCTTGTCACTTATTGTATAGATGTAATTTGTTAGAGGAGGATAAAATACTTGCTTCTGTAGAGTACTGGCAAAAATACCAGTACAAAGGTTGGATATTTTTGTAATTAATAGTAAATTATTGCCTCATCTTTGTCTATCTCTCCACACTGCTAGGAAAATTCTCCATAAATTCACAATTACTTTCAGTATACATTTGCTATTGTGCAAACACCTTTAAATTTTTTGGGGAAAAAAAGATAAAAAGATACGATTGTTTATAAGATGAAATTTCATGAAGAAAAATCTTCAGTCCTGACACAAAGGCATAGCTGAGTTCCAGGGTAACCTGGATGACACTACACTTTTAGTAAAGTTAAAAGGAATTTTGAATCAAACCAGTGCCTGTAGGGCTTTGTCTTTATTGAAAAAAAAATAAAAATGTATATGGTATATTTCCCAAGGCAGATTAATTTCAATAGACCACCTGCATTTTGCTCTGAGAGTTGTGTGGAAGATGCAAAATAAAATAGTCAAATTCTAATCTAAAATGCAGGTCCAGATAATTCTGAAATGAAGAAATGCCTTTCATTTGGTGATGACTGAAACCATAATGTAGCCTTTTAACTGCAGGAATTAAGTAAATCTACTTAGTAAACTAATCCATCTCCAGAAGAACTCTGAATTGCTCCATAGTAGAATTAAGTCTTCTCTGTTTCAAAAGAGCTAAATCCTTATGGCTCTAATAAAGAAATAAGTACAGGAAATACCTAACAGGTACCAGCACAGATATATATTTTCTGACCGAAGAAGGGCAAGTACATTAGAGAGGTGTCCAAGGTGCTGGGAAATAATGAAAAAGTATGTTCATCATGTCCCAGAGATTTCTTTAAGGTTTATTCTTAAGACAGTCATGTTGACCTAAAAGTGTACATCTGGAAAACAAGACCTATACTCTTACAGTACATACTATAAAAATGTAAATGCAGCTTGAAGCATGCTTTATTCATGAACTTTTCAAACTACTGAGACCTTAAAGGAAAAGAGCTGAAGTATCTCCCTCTTTAAAAAGCTAAAAGATAAAATATGTATTTAAAATAATAAATTATACATAAATGTGATTTATAATTTAGTGGCTATTAAAGTTTTATCACAGAAACAAGGAGAATGGGATATACGTAAATACAAAAAAAATAAACACATAGGCTGTGTGCATATGTGAGAAAAGAGTGAACATGGGGGTTTATTTTGGTTTTTAATATAGATGTTGTCTAAAAGAAACTCTTCTGATTGTCATAAGAATACTACAACTTGGATTACTTTTCTTTCCCATGAGAAAGATTTTTTTTTTTTTCTGCTTTGATAGTAAGCCATGATGTCCTCTGGTATGCAGTGGTGGTGTTTAACCAGTTCAGGAACATTCTGTAAGGTAAGGCAGCATAGACATATCTAGAACAGTCAGTTCCCAAACTTCTTGTACTCAGGGAGCCAAGGAGTCCTGATTTCACCCTGTGATTTTTTATAACATGTCTACCTGAGTTGCATGTCAGATGCTTGGAGAAGCTGCATATTTAATGAAAAAGGATGAGAAAATCAGAGGCCATAAAATAAACACTTCAGGCTTTCTAAACTAACCACACTAACCTATGAGCAGGGCTCATATACATGGCTTAACATCACTTGATGTCTTCCCCCACTTTAATACAGTGAAAATACAGGCTACATCTTGGTCTATTTAAATATATGTACATATGTATAATTAGGAATTTAATGGGCTGATTCATTCAGGATTAGTTGTTAACTGTAACAAATTGGTTACAGTCATGACTCTACTACAAATCGATTTGGCAGTGGATGCAGAAAACAGACCTAGCAAGCTTGTTAATAATGCTATCAACTGCATTCCAAAAATATATTCTGATTGCTCTACTTTATGCAACCTTCTTAAGCTGTGCAGCTGCCAAGGCCACACAGAATGAAGGCAATAAATAAGGGTTTCCACTTGGAAATTTTACTGTCAAGTTCATGACTACACAAGACTCATACAAAGACTGCCAGGTTTTTTGTCCTTCCCCACTATTTCAAGAACCTATTAAAAAGAATGTCACTGGGCTTTTTTGGGGGTGAATGATATGAATTACTAATGCAAAACTAAGAAAGTGCTTGATTTCCAGACTAAGAACAAACCCTTATAGTTGCTTTTATATTTAACATTTTTAATACATATTTTAGGTAAGAGGTTAAAAGGTGAAATGTTTGTCCTGCTGCACTGCAGACATTGAGATGAACAATTGTAAGAGAACAGTGAATTGATTGAAAAATACTTTGAAAACACCATTATATTTTAATAATCTTAAAACTTGTGGAGTTCTGCATTTAGTAATGAGTTTAGTTTTAAAAAAATGGAGAAAAGTAATAGAGCAGTAGGACTTGAAGGATCATTTTTATGATCCCTTATGGCATTAGAGTCCACAAGAAAGCAAGCATCTTAATAAAGTATCCTTGAAAATAAGTTCAGTTCTAGTAAAGACTACTTGTCTCTGGAAAAGGGGTAGATTGCAGCAGCAATCTTTCTCTGTTTTTCATTATTTTTACTTTTATTTATATTGCTGAACAAGATGGTTTTGTTTATTGCATGTAAGAAAGCTTGATTAATGTTAAACTATTAGTAAATCAAGTGAGCACTTGAAATATTTTGCCCTTTTCAATTCACAATGAAACAAAAAGAAAATCACTTAGCAACACCTAATGATGTGAAGCTGTACCCTGAATGTTCATTGGAATGTCTGAGCTCTTTTTGTAACGTAGCCAGTTCTTTCACAATTCTGGTCTCTTTTTAGACATCTAATACTTTCCCCATTAGTGTTGCTAAACAACCCCTTTCTTTAATGCACTCTTCAGATGCCTGTCTCACACTGTATTTAATTTCATTCTTTCTTTGAAAGGCTGTAATCTTGTTTGTCTTTACTCTGTTACAGCTGTGTAAATTTAAATTAATCTGCTTTCTTCACAGATTTGTACAGCCAAGAATAGAATTCCATCACCCTGAGATGCTCAGTGTCAAATATTTGAGTGTGGCAGCCATAAAATGTTGATGAACTCTAGGTAATTCTTGGCACCTGGATATTTCATTTATGCTTTTAAATGGGAGTTGAGATCTTTGTGAAATTCGGTGATCGTAGTTAGGACTAGTGGTACTGACAGTGCACAACTATTTTTGAAGTGTTTCTCCCCTAACTGTTACAGATAAAACTCTGGAAATCTTAGTCCCTCAAGAAGAATAAGAGCATTAAGTACGTAAAATATGGATGGCTTCAGTGAAATCCCACTTGAAGTATTTTTGTTTTCCACTAAAAGGTAGTGCCACCAAGAAAAGTTTCCTTAGAGAGAAATTGTGATATACTGAGGACTACATGAAAAAGACAAAGAAGAATTTAAATTAACTGCGATTTGCTATAATAGGTGTTAAAAAAAGTTTTTCTTTTTAGACACTCCCTTTAAAATTTGTGGAGTGAATATACTTGTGTTGAAAGAAAAATATTGATGTTTTCCAAGGTTTTCTAATTTTTATTTTTTTTTTTTTTAACTTTGGTGTTAAAATTTCAAATTTCTAGGTTGTCTGCTTTGTTAGCACTTCTACATACAAATCTTCAGTCAGGTGGCCCTTGTCATGACAGCACCATTATTGTAATATCCACACTGGTTTCTATTTTCTTGTATTTTATGAAACATGAGTCAATACTTTAACCAAATTAAGTTATGTTCAAAATTACTAGTGCCATTCTACAATTTAGTTTACTCATGATTAAAGCTGCTATATAATATTGCCTCTTTAGAGTCTCCTGCAAGGCTCTGCATGAAAAGCTAATAATTTGGATTAACTTAGAGCAAAAGCCTAGCTTATGATCACAAATATGCCCCATAGGAATTTTGTTACCTGTGTTGGGGCACATTACAAGCTGTGGTTTAAGAACATACACTTAAATGTACACCTATTAAGGCTCATTCTTGTCTCATTTTGCTGGTATAAATCACATTGAAATTACTAGAACTATGTTGCTTTTACAGCATTGTACTGGGAGCAGAAGAAGGCTGATTAAATTTATGTTAATTGACACTAATTGTCAGTAAGGACTTGAAGAGGATAAAGTTTTTAATAAAGCATTAAATAGACAGATGATCTGTCTAAACCATCCAAAGGCATTTTCTTATTCTAAAAATGCTGTTGCCTTATTATTCATGTCCTAAGGCTAATTTCTAAACTAAAATCAACTTGCCAGTCTTGAAGTACATGAGGTCCTAAGGTATCGTCATACTTAATGGAAGTTTTGCTCTCCCATGCCCAAATAACTTTCATGCTGTTCACCTTTTAAAAACAAAACATTCCAGCAACATTTCCTTCCCAGTTCTGTAGTTGCACTCCATTGCTCCAGAAGCTGAGCATCAACTGAATATCCTTCTAGTACATGTTCCTTTCTTGAACTGCAAACTTGTTTGCCAGGTTACACTTGCACAGTTGCAAGAATCTTCTTACTACCTCTCTGTCTTAGGAGCCTTCTAAATGTAGTGTCAAACTCTCTCTTAGTGATCTCCAGATAGGTGACATGTGTCTTACTACACTGTCGAGTCAATGAACACCAGAACTTCCCTGTGTCCTTCATGTGGAAGTTCTTAGGACCTCTGTACTGAGGTCCAGTGAAAATGAAAACATTGAGTTCTTTTGACAACAGTCCATCCCAAATGTTGTAATTGTGATTAGTCGTAATTATGCAGTGTAGGGAGCCAGCAGAGACTGTTTTGGAACCTGAGGCTCTCAGATTCATGGCATAGTCCTGCTGCAATCTGGCCGCTCTGTAGAAACATGATGCTCAATTGCTCATCTGTCACTGTTTGAAACTGCAAGTTAAGGTTAAACTATAAGGCAGTTTCACTTTTGTTTGGCTTTCCTGATGAGGTGCCTATAACCTAAGGGCATAATTTTTTTGTACTCATTCATGATTTAATCCTGTTAAAAATCCACTATTGTCACTGGAATTCTTTCCATAGTATGACATGCATGTAACTGCCTCCCTAATTATTTAAAGTGACTTTAAATAGTTACACTCTACAGGATGCGGTTAGACTAGATGCTTAGAGTCTTATTCTGTATTCCAAACTGCTGAAAACATTTATTTTCAATTTAAATTAGAACTATGGGTTTGCAGATGTAATATTTAACATGTAATTAACTATGGATTAAAGATTTGATTGCACTTTGCAGTAATTTAAACACAAATCCCCGCTCATGACCATTTATTAGGGATTTAGATATGTGTGTGTATACCCCATTCCTTCATAATTTTAGTAGCTTGGTCTCCCCAGTGGTAACCAGTGCATGCAAACTAGTGCTAAACACAGTTCTTAGTGCTCTGAATATTTTTCATACTGGATTTATTGGGTTAATAGTGATATTACTTAGATATGTAAAAATCTAAAGATGGAAAAAGGAAAAAGAAAACATTCAGTGCATGCTTCTTATTTATTCTTTAATATCAATGTGTATATTTTTTTTCATTCAATTAGAATCAAGTCAATGTGTTCCTGACTAGGAGGTTTAGAATAAAGTTTGCCATAATACAATTTTTTGTTTTAATTTAATCACATACATGTTAAATTTAAATTCTTTAGAACATGGCTAATAAAGGAGCCCTAACACATACATAAATATCCGTAGCACCATGGATTTATTGCTGTTCTAATAAATCTCGATAGTTTTCTAAATTGAACATTTATCCTACTAATTCAACAAGTTATTGTCAGAGGAGCCTTGCTAACAGTAACCACAGGAAAGGGAACCTGCAGGAAAGTATGTATTTCTTTGTCACATTCAGTTCCTGAGTTCTGAACATGTTACTCCTCAGAAATGATGAAGCAATTTCTCCCTGGTGAGATTTTTAGCTTCATCCTCTGTAAAATCTTTATCAAGCACCCAGGTTGTAAGTATCGGTAATTTACATTATTGCTGTGTCTCAAGTAATGCTGCTCCAAATTTAGGAAGCAAAGCTCTGTAACAGAGAGGGGAGGGAGGCAGCACAGGTTTTTTAGAAGAATTGATTCCCTTGGCTCTTGGTTAAGCATCACATGTTACAACCTTCACCGTTGCTTTCCCTATTGTCAGCCTTCACAGCCTTTCTGTATGTCTTCCCTGTCAACTCTTCTCCAGAAATTACATGATACTTAATAGAATGCCATCAGAAATATAACTCTTCATTTTCTCCATAGATCACTCCAGGCTGCCTGCACACTCTTCCAGACAGAAGGGCAATTCCCTGGTGTATATCAGACATTAATTTTTACAAAGCTATGGAGACAAAATGTTGGGAAATTCAGTTTTCTACTGCAATTCCAGGATCAACAACAACTTCATATACCTGGCTTGGGCAGCCATCCAGGACAATGAATGAGTGAAGTCTGAGTAGTAGCATCTGCAGACTGAGGAAAGGAATCAAGAATCTGTCTCTGAAGGGTCCCTACATAAAAGAAGCTTGAGATAATTTCCTGGCAACTTGAAAATAGAGGTGTCATTGGGATATCTGCCCTACTAGTTGGAGGGGAAGATCTCTAGAAAAGTTTCCAGACAGCTGCCACAGTGGAAAGGAAAATAAAAGAACTGTTAAGTATATGAAATTAACATTAAGTGTTTCAGGTTAATACCTTTGAAAATCTAGATGCTTTCTGGGGACACAATCTTTTTTGAGGTACACTGGTAATGTTTCATGACGACTTACTCTTCATTGACTCCAGGAATTATCTGGTTATTATCTGTTACTTGTTTTCACTTTTTTTTTTTAACAGATTGCTGTTCTCTGAATAAGCTAAATAAGTAATTTATGTCCTTTCCACAAAGCTGACTGTCAAATTCTTCAATATGCAGAAGATCTTTGTTGTCTGCTGACTTGATCATGGTGTCCATTTGCTTGTTCCTGCATCAAAGTTGGTGGGGACTTGAGGTTTGTGTTTTTGTGTGGGGACAATGGGAAGGAGAGAAGAAACCTACTAATGTGATAAAGGCCTTAATTACCAATTAGTGAAGTTCTCCATGACAAATTTCTTCCTGATTTTCCCTACTATTACTTATGTAGGAAAATTTCTAGTCAATCAATTAAAATGATTTTTAGATGAAATTCTTTAAAAAGACTGCTCTACTTTGAACCAGGGCACTTGCTGGTACTTTTCACTGATACCTTAAAAATCTTTTACATTTATTAGTGGAATCTCTTCCCTGCCTAGGAAAAAAAGAATCACAGATTTCTCCAGGATTTAGAATGCCATTTCCTATTTAGAATAATCCCCTATCTAAGTCTGTCACGTGGACTTAAATTTGAATGGGTTTGGGTTTTCTTTTAATTAAAAACCCCAAGCTAAATAAACAATCAAAACAAAAAAAACCCAAAAAACAAAAACAAACAAAACAAAACAAACAAAAAAAAAAAACCAAAAAAACAAAACAAAAAAAAACACCCAAAGCAAAACCAATACCTTACATATACCACAATTTCTCCAGCTGCTCTGTGCACCTACAAGCCCTGACATGATTCTCCATCAAAAAATATAAAAAAACCATGCAACAATGGTCCTATTTTCATGCAGAAATCAAGTGACTGATATGTTGAAATGATACAGGCGGTTTCCATTCCTTTGACTGAATTTTTTTACTTTGATTATTTTCCTTATCTAACACCTTTTTGGATCCTTAAAAATTTAAAAAGATCCAGACATGAGACTTGAGCTCCAGAAAATGCAGATGAAAGGAAATTAAAAAATCAGTATTTTGAGTAATAATGAAAAGGAAGAGCACAAGATTAAAAACATGCTATAAACTCAGGAGAAGCCAAAGCAGCACCTTTTGTAGAGTTTTCTAGAACACAAAAAAAAAAAAAAAAAAAAAAAAAAAAAAAAAAAAAAAAAAGAAACAGCAGCCGCATTGANNAACAAAAAAAAAAAAAAAAAAAAAAAAAAAAAAAAAAAGACAAAGCAGGACTGGCAGCGTCTGTAATCTGTAGTTGTTAATGTCTTAACAGGTCTCAGAGTGTACATGCTCTTGTCCTGGCACAAGAACCTGTGCAAATGAATGTCTCTGATCCAGGGACATGATCTACCAGCTTCACTAGGATTTCTTGGGATTTTCTGGTAACTCTGAAAAGGATTTTTCAGCTGAAAAGCAATTGCAAGAATGAGCAAGTACTACTTGCTCTGTCATGTATATTGTATATTAGGTTCTATCAGGAGAAATTAAGAGGCTGACCAACAGGAAAAGGTATTGAGAGTGTTAATAGATTTGTTTTAACTGGTTTTACCTCTGCTGTACTTAACTTTTAGAAGACTTGTTGACATACAATTAGTTTGACTGTTGTTGTTTTGGATACTCTAATACACTTGTCATATTTTTGTGTATGACTTTGGCTGTTGTCCAAGTGGACAAAGAGAAACCATGCTTATGCAGAATGGTTTGCTTAAAGTAAGAGACCAAAAATCCATCTGCAAATCAATGCTTCATTCCATATAAACAAAGATTTATGTTTGCAAATTCAGAAGTCTTCAGGCAGCTCCAGCAATGGAACTAACAAGTTGTAATCTGCCTCCAAAAACTAGACATGGTTTCCCATTTTGGAATTAAAAAACATCAAAAGTAGATAAAGCAGCAAGAGAAGTTCCAGTCAGTTACCTGTTAAACAATTTTTTCATTAAGAAAGTGATGAGCCCATGTGCCTTTTCTAATGCCTGTTTTAGTTACTGGAAACATGAAGGAGAAAAATCAGACTGGGGGAAAAAAACCTATTTTCATCAAGATGAAAAGGGAAAATACTGTAATACAGTAAACACTAATTCTTGGAGAAGAACTTTTCTGGACAAGAAAATAAAACCTGGGAATCACTGAGAAGAAGCAGCTCTAAAAAAAAAGGTTATGCAATTTCAAGACTCTTGTGTAAGAGTCTTTTCAAATAATATGTTAAGATCACACATTTTGTGTAGTGAAACCATCGTAATTTCTATAAGACATAGTTTTAGGAGGAGACATTTGGAGAAAAGTCAATTTTGATTGCATTTTCCATTTTGCTCTTTTTTCCCGTTTAAAAAAAGAGATTTAAAAAGTGACAGTTCAATGTTTTCTAGCTCCTACATGCTATAAACTCATTGTTGCAGTTCTGCAACCTTTTACTCAGATGAGAAATTCTAATTAATTTAATAATAACAGGTTTTCCTGTTATGATTTCCTCTTCCTTAGAATGCACTTTCCTTCAAATCAGGACTTCACCTTCCCACTTACCAGTAATTGAACCCAAAGAAGAGTAGATATGCTTCACACTTATTTTATGAATTGGACTAGACAGTAGATTGTCATTCAGAGCAGCTCTGAAGTCAACTCTAATCCACACAAGTTTTCTAGCACTTTACCTTAGCAGACCAAAGAACCCAGGCAAGGTAGCGGAATGCTCTAATGCAGCTGGGATTCATTCACTGGCACTGAAACACCAGAGACACTGAAACTCATAGAACCAACACCAGATGTATAGGGCACCTCTATATGTAGTTCCAAATTAGAATTTAAAAGAAAATAAATAAATAAAACCTCTGTTGTTATTTCCATTACACAGATCCTTTGGCACTGGAATTAGATATATCCTTATTGGTAAAAAGTCCTGGAGGTAGGTGAATTTGTAATGTCCATTGTTTCTCATTGAACATACAGGGAGGTGCTGAGTAAATATATTGTGCTGTTTGAAATGCTGTGTGGAGAAAAGAAGTTACTGGTGGTGAAAGATACCAGATGTGGGACTATGAGAGTAATTGTTGGTCTAATACATATCTGCCAATTATCCTTTCTCCTTTTTTTTTTAATTTTCATTTCAAAATTATATTCCTTTTTCACACTTTTGGTTGGGGTTTTTCATTTTTTTCTAATGATTTTCAGTTGGCAGGTGTGTTGTCAAGAAAACAAGTCCTTCATCAGGCCAACTGGAAACACCTTTCTTTTGTGAAATACAGAAGCTTCCCTTTCTCAGCTCCCAGTGCTTTAAAACTTGAGAAGAAGAGTGAGGGGCCAACACCCTTCATGATGACAAGGTGGAGAAGTCAGCAGGTGCCCAGACTTTGCCCATGCAGAAGATGCAAGATGCCAAATCTGAATTCTGGAATCTGAAAATATCCTGAGCTGGTACCTTGAAGAGAGGAGCTCAGCAGAAGGTGGTAGCAGGTAACAGCTACTTTCACAGAAATTATTTTGCATCTCTGAGAGGTATGACCATCAGGCTCTCACAAGAGACCTGCAAATTTTACTGGATTTTAAGTGTCAGGTGATGGCAACTATAAATGTAGCTCACTTTCTGTTTCCCTAGATTGCTTTCTTTATAGGGGATCTGAAAGCTGTCCACATGAAATTGAGTACAGTGCTGTTGGCTCTAACAAACCTCATAAAATCCTCAGCTCCTTTCATTTTGGGTTAAAAGTTTCTCCATCACAGTTTTGATTATTTTTTTTTCCCACTGTGTAATTGCTTCTTTAGAAAGTTGTAGATAAGTGGAATAATAGATCTGCATTGAGTTATTTCAAGGTCTGTTTTGTTTTTGTGTTTTGGAGGGATGAGGAGAAGGGTCTTACTGATAATGAAAAGAATTTGCAGTTGAGGCAGTATCAAAGAGTATCTTCGTCTACCTGATTCTGAAATAATGATGTGAAATGTGACTATCATATTTCTCAAGAAGCTAAATTTTGTCTATTATTCCTCTAACTCTCAAAGAATATATTCAATATCAAAAAGCATGTTGCATTTTATATACCACTGTGTGTTGAAAAACTCATACAGAACCACTATTCAAGTTTTGTAGCATCATGTTTTGGAGATCATACTTTACAAACAAAGTCCACGAGGTTCAAAGTGAATTAGAAGGGTAAATTACACCCTGTTATGACAGATAAAGAGCTCCATGGTATACACTTTTGACTTGGCTATGTGTGTTAGAAGTTCAAATGAACATAAGGTATGTATTAATCCATATTATTTATATTTTCCTGCCTGGCATTTGAAATGTCAAGCATGAACTTAATTCTATTGTGATAAATACAGACTTTTGAGTAGCATAAATTGAAATCCCTGTAACAACAACAAAAGCCATTTAGTATATAAAAACAATTTTTTTTTTTAAGACATAAGATCACTGAGGAGTTAAAAAGTACTGACTCATGTCAGAGTTTTAGTTTTAGGATGCTTCCATCAGTATTGTTGCTGTTCTTGTGTTTCCTTTTGCTACTATAATAGTATATTTAGTATATTTATTTTTCAAAACAGATATGCCAATTGAGGAAGATTTAGCTACTGCTGAGCAAAAAATCCACACCACTGAGCTGCAGTGGTATTTCTGTTGTCGTAATATATTGATTTGTTAAGTAGGTCTTTAATGTTGTGATGATAAAGAGAATTAATACAGACCCTGATGTAAAGAATCTTATGGAAGTTCTAAAGGGAACAAAATATATCAGTTATATTGTGAAAGCTTGTATATAGTTCTGTATTTTCCTGAAAAGTTTTTAATAACAGTAAGCAGCCATTCTTATAAGTAATTATACTGCATTCTGTTTTGGTACCCTTGATAATATCTAGATGCTGTATTGATCCTTAAAACCCACATGACCTACTTAAGGCAATTATATTTGACCACATACTTCAAATTACTGATTTTCAGAAATGTTTGAGATGACAGTAATAGGGAAAATCAGAAAAGTGTAAAATTGTGTAACTCCTTCAAAAAAAACTGAGAATTTCTTTGAAATCAAGAATGTATCTTCTAGTAATAGAATACGTATTTTTATATTATACACTATTTAAAGCATTAGGCTTTTATTTTAAGGTAAGTAGTATTGTAATTTAATCTATCTGAAAAAAAAAAAAAAAGGATTTTTATTTAAAATATTAATAAATATTTCATCTTTCTCCGGATGTATCTAAACTCTGAATCTGTATTTCTGTAATGAAAAATATTTTCATCATTGGGAGCTATTTTGATCAGCACAAAGCTCTCACTCTAATTATTTTGATAACAATTTTGATGATATTTTGAACAAAACTGCAGATTATTTTAAATTGAAAAAGGATTTTAAAAAATTCTCTAAACCAACCCTTTTTTCTTCTTCCCAAAATAAATGCCACCAGGCCCTAGGTTCTGATTCTTATTAATTTCTATCTTTTGTAATCATGGATAAAAGAACAATTGTTAAAGCAGAAAAACTGTGGTTTATACACGCTTGAATATTTTCGTTGCTTTGAAACTTGCTTTGTCCTTCACTTATACATGCATCACCATCAGTAAGAAAACAACTTCAGTATATTCAAAAGCATCAAATGTGTGTTTAACTATTAGTAGAAATTACAGAATACATTTTCCCCCTTTTGCCATATTAGATAGAAATTAAGAATACACTGGAGTAGCAAAGGAAAGTATCCAGAAGTCAAGAGAGCCACAAAATTATATATGGAAGCCTTTCTCTTTGTTTTGTAAAAATAAGTTCTTAAAAACTAAAACCTGAGGGGAAAAAAAAAGACAGCTTTTAAAGAAATAGGGGAAAAAAATATTATTTTACTTTTTTTTTTTCTTCTGTATATTGTGTACATTTTTATTTTTTTTTTTAGTCCATCAGACAAAAAGACAATAAAATGATAGAAATCTACTTCTTGAGGTCAGCCCATCAGATGAAAATTGAGCTCAGGGTACCAAGAGGAACTTCTAATCCTAAATATCTTTTCTTACATCAACTCAAATTATACCTTCTGCACTGAATGTAGAAGTGAGCAGCAGTACAGGTGAAAAAAACAAAATAGGCCCAATTGTGGAAGAGTTAAAAGTTTTTCCTGGTGTTTGAGAACTGAGTGTCTGATGGAGAAATGATTAATATTAATTTAGTCTTTTTCTTCCTTCACCAAGGGCCTGCCAGGGATTTCCAGCCTTCTAGTAAATCTTCTCTTTTCTAATAGTTAATTAATTATCTTTATTAATACCTACACTAGTTTATTGTACAGGTTGAGGTTTTTCTTCTAGATTTTTTTCTTTGGGAAAGGTAAGACTCCCACTGGAACCACAGAAACTGTCCCCAGCATCCAGCAGGATACTCTCACAGAGCTGTGTGTGATAACACTGTAGTGGCTTAAGCCCTGCTGGCTTAAGCTGGACACTCCCCCACCAGTGGAATGGGGGAGAGAATTGGAAGGATAAAAGTCAGAAAACTTGTGGATTGAGACAAAGATGGTTAATAGGGAGAGCCAAAGCTCACGAAGAAAGTAAGGAATTCATTCACTGCTTCCCGTGGGCAGGCAGGTGTTCAGCCATTCCTGGGAGAGCAAGGCTCTGTCACACGTAACTGAGACTGAGGAAGACAAACATTATAACTCTAAACACTCCTATTTTCTCCTTTCCCCCGTCTTTATATACTGAGCATGATGCCATGTGGTATGGAATACCCTGGGGTTGGTTGGGATCACCCATCCTGGCTGTATCCTGTCCCAAGTCCTTGTCCCTCCTCAGCCCACTCACTGGTGGGATTGAAGTGAGAAGCAATAAATGCCTTGGCTCTGAGTAAGCCCTGCTCAACAATAACAAAAAAATATCTCTATTATCCACAGGATTTTCAGTACAAACCCAAAACACAGCCCCATACAAGCTACTGTGAAGAAAATTATCCCAGCCAAATCCAGCACAAACACATACAAGTTTTGGTTTGATGCTTTAGTACTTGCAATTCTAAAAAATTTTCCCCTCCTCACTTTCTTTTTAATACAGTGGGTACATAGCCTTGAAAACAAACACACAACCCCCAAAACCACACAAAACCCCCAAACAAATCAACACAAAAATCAATCCCCAAAACAAAAGCAAAAAACCTGGCTGAACATCCAGAATCCTAGACATGAATTATAGAAGCTCAAAATAGAGCAGTTAAAATGCACCTGTGCCACACATGTGGCCTTGGTATGCTAGGTATTTTTTTAAACAATTAAAACAGGAATTCTTAGTAAAATAACAAACATCTGCTCCACTCTGAACAAAGGTTTGTAGAAAATTGCCAGACTGAAACAGACTAGTCCATTCTGCTAGATTTGGAAGTAGTCTAAAGCATTGCTTCTAGAGGAGCTCTGGTATGTTATGGCAAGTGAACAAGTGCTCTACTCTCTGCTTTCTCTAGGAATTCTAGAAAATTAATTTTTGTCAGAAAATTAATTTTCACTGTGGCTTACATAATAATTAGATCAAGTTGAACTATGCATTAAAGAAATGTTGACCTTTTTAATATTAGTGTTTTATTTCAATGAATCATTCATTTTTGAAGATGTGATAGTTGTCTCTGATTATATGAAGATCATATTTGAACAAATGTCAGCTTATTAGTTTATGATATACTCTTAAGGCATTTACTATTCCTGCTAGTCATGGCTTGATTGCTTTTCTTATGCATAATAGAGCTTAAATTGCTTACAGGAATGAGGTAGTAAAGCCAGATATATGTACCTTTAAGCTGTTGTGGAAGTAGTGTGATTTCAGGTGTAGGCAGGTACTCTGGAGTTCTTGACCACAGAAAGACCTGTTCAGGTAGGGATACTAATTAGCTATTCCATTATAAGACCAGTTTGAGAAAGTTTCTGGAAAGAAAAGGGATTTCTTCATGCAAAATTGTTTTCTTCTTTCCTTTCCTTCCCTTCTCATAAACATTGATGATTAGTTTGAAAATATCAACAATGTAGAGTTTCAATATGTGCAATCTTCTTGTACATTTGGTAACTTCACTGATGTTAAAAGAAAGAAAAATGCTATGAATTCATTTTTTATTCCCTGTGCTTAATACAGCATTACTTTCATCCAGATTTCTTCAACTCTTTTGAAAACTTAGAAGCTAAATAATTTCTTTACTTCTTCTTTGTGTCATTCTGTGTCCTATATGACTCAATCTTTAGTAAAAGCTCTCCATTCAAAGGATATTACTAAAGAATACAGTGAAAAAGATAAGGTTCTGATCTGTCTTCAGCTCACTTGCTTATGGTTTCTGTTTCTTACCTTTTCCATTGGTACAGTTTTGAAAAGACTCAGTTGTTGATTTGTTCTGGCAAGACAGAGAAGATGAAAATATTTTCCCTTAGAGAGACAGATTCTATTAGCCATTTCCCACTTATCGGTGTAAAGGAAATTAAAAGAACTGGAAACTGGATTGATTAGAGATTTTGAAAGGTGTAATAAGAAAAAACATTAGCTGCATTCTAAATAACAGCTAATTATATCAGTTATTCAAGATTAAACATTGTTAATCTCTTTTTCTCTAAATTGCAGAGTGAAATATATACATGTATCTCCACATGCCAGCAAAACTTGTATTGCCAATGTCTGTATACACTTTACTCTCATGTTCAAAGTAATCAGCTAAGCTTTAGCCACAGCAGGCAGTTTTGGGAGCCTTATGTAGAAGACTGTGTAAAGGAGAAAAAAGATCATATAATGAAATAAAAGTATTAATCAAGCTCTATCAAATGCAAAGCACTGGCCTCATCATATCACGCGCATCCTTCTGGCCTACACATGACTCAACAGAATGGAAAAAGAGACAAAAGAACAGGGTAGAAAAACAAAATTGAAAGATAGCCTGCAGCTGAGAGTAGAGGTAGCTGTGGATGTGCAGTTCATTCACCAGTGTCATTACAGGAAGGACTAAAAGTGAAACATTAGTGCAGAGGTAATCATGACAGAGAGGAGAAGTTTCCATTAAGGAGAGCTAAAAACCTAGTCTTGATCTCTGATGTTTCTCTTTAATAGAAATGCAGTTAAATATGCATGTCTAAAGGAAATAATTTTTAGGCTCTTGTTCTGATATCTTTCCCCTTTCCCTGTGTAATTTGGACTACAGATATGCTGCATGTTTTGAACTCAAGCCTCCCCAGGAGTCTGGTGACTTCTGCTTGCAAAAGTAAGGGCAAACTATAAAGGATATACTCAGATCAAATGGATTTCTTCCCTCCTGTATACTTAAAAAGTGTCTGGGGGCTTCAATGGCCCTATGAATTTGTCCTAATCTTATAACTAAAAAACTAGGTTCTTCATTAATAGTCTCCATTTTGAATGCAGTTTTTTGGTTTTTTATTTTTTTAATCTTTGCATCACAAGGGTAAAATAAAAAGAAAAATAATAACTGTATTACTCGATCTTTCATATTTTTATTCATTTGGGGGGGTTTCCGTGTTTTTCTTACAGTACTGATTTTTGCTGTGATATGTATGTGTCAAGATCAGGTAACACTGTTATCAGTCATGTAATGACATGATTCTTTTTTCACATACCATTTACACTAGTGCAACTCAAGATAGTTGGTCTCTCCTGGTTTTGAGGGGTTCTTTTTCGGGGAGAGCGTTTTTGTTTTGGGGGGTTTTTTTTGGGTGATCACAGTAATTTTTGTGTCATTTTCCTTCTATCTGATCAGTTACATCTGAAGGCTGATATGAAAAGTAGAAGTAATATTTCCCCTGTGAATGCTGCTTCTCCATTATATTTGCTTTAAATCAGATCCAGCATCTGGCAGCCTTATTTTGTATTCCAGCTCAGACTGTAAAGGTGGATAGAATTTATTTAATTGAAAGTGAAGTTAATGATAGAGCACTAAATTCTATCATATGTCCCTGAATACTGAAATCATTTACTATTGCTAATGTAGACCATAAACCCAAATTCCTCTACAGTCATCAATTCTGGCTAGACATTTATTCAGGGTGTCATCTTCACCTGTTCACTGCTTGATTAATGTGCTCTAGTATGGTATGTTTAAAGAATGTAGAATGGCTGAGTTGGTTGAGTCATATGGGGTCTTTGCCTTTTCAGTTTATAAAACCTCTTTCAAATTCCAGAGCCACATTTTGTTTGTTCAAGTATCATTCTCCGAACAAAACTTCTGCACCATCACTCAGGAAAGGTGTAACACAGAGACTAAAATTTTAAAAAGTCTTCTGGCGGTTCTTGCCAAGCACAGGGGGAAAAAAATAACCCATTGGATGTTCACTCAAACCACTCAGTATTTCTTTCCTCCTATTCTTCCCTCTTTACCACCCCTTGCTCAGATCCTATTTTACTTATGAAGAAGCAACGTGTTCTAAAAGCATGCCAGAGACTGATGTGCAAATATACAGCATGAACATTTGCATGCTACTTCCTGATATACTCTTTTTGCTCTTCTGCCATTTTATAGAAATAAACATGGTCTGAGCCTTGAGAAGTGAAAAGGACAGCTTATGCATGCCAGAATGCAAAATGGATTATAATGACCTTTAACAATTGCAACAAAGCAAAGAAAACTGTGAGAGGACAGGAAAAAAAAAATCTACTTAAGCAACCTTCTGAAAGTTGTGATTTGCATCCTCAGAGCACATTCCTGCCTGTTCTCATCAGAGAATTTTTTTCAGTTGTAGGAAATTATAGCTCTTCCTATGTTTTATTTTCCTCTTTGCAAGAAAAAAGCTTTCCACAATGGGCACTGTGGCAGGGTCTTTGTCATATTCACCGATCTTTAAATGTACCTCTAGGTTCACAGAAAATGTGTATTTATCTCACTAATGAGCTGTCAACACATTCTGTTTCTGTAATAAATATTTGGGTGCTCATCTTTGCAGCTTATCCCAAGGTACAGCATACCCAACAAATGTGTTCTCAAGGTTCTGTAGCAGATGTATTGCTCAGTGTTTCATACAGTACTGGTAGCAGATCAATTAACAAGTGATTACCTGATTTACATGGTTCTTTTTCAGATCATTAACTTCTTGAGGAATGTTTAGGCAAAGTACTATCTCTTTTCATTTACTGCTAAAAAGTCTACTCGATTACTATGTAAATCAGTCATTATAAGAAACTTGGTGTTATCTTGCTGGGATTGTATTAGAGTTACTACTTACTGGTTTTCACTCTTAATAGCTGATCTCTACATAGCTCAAAATAAGTTTTACTCTGACACTGTAAATACTACAAGTTGCTAGAAGACGATTAATGCTGCAAGGAAATGGCACACTATAAGTTTAATATTTTTAACTTAAATTTAATATCCTTTACAGGTTAGTGTCAATAAATATCTAGATTTCAAAATATAAAGTGGTCACACTCTTTCTTCGTTTTCACAAGGATAATCTGGGTATATCACTGTTTAGGGGGGGTGGATGTTTGCAGGTTTTTGGAAGGGTTTTTTGGTTGGTTGGTTTGGGGTTTTTTTGTTTGTTTGTTTGTTTTTGGTTTGGTTTGGGTTTTTTTAATTGTTATCTGAATTTGTTTCCCTCCATTATAAAGTCAGGACAGCAACAGATGATTCTGAGTGATTCCCTTTTGGATAGGTGACACAAATAACTGTCTGATTTTGTTTATAATAGGCTATGTGATCAACATGTATTAGAAATCAGGACATTTTTAAATGCTGAAGTTTCTGCTACCAAAAAGTAGACTTTAACATTCACAGTTTAGAAGTAAAGGGACATGAGAACCCTATTGTTGGGCAACATATAGCATCCTTAGCCAGTCCATACACATTGCTGACCAGCACTTAAAAGCCCAGAATAGCGATCATTCTGATATCTTTGCCAAGCAGTATAACTTCTCTTGCATTTATAGCATTTCTGATAATATTTTATCTAAATCACACTCACAACAAATTAAACTGATTCCTTGTCCCCACACCTGATAGAAATTGTGAACAGTACCTTGCTCCCCTCTCTGCACATTTGTTTGCTTTTCAAAGACTAATTATGTCATCTTTCGTTTTCACCCTAAAATTCAGATTATGTCTTCTCAGATTCCATCAATCCTGTTGGTTTTCCTTGGACTCTCTTCAGTGCATCTATTAGTTACTAGTTATTATATATATGTGTTTTAAATGTTGTCATGGTACAGACTAGAATGAAAAGAAACTGATCTGGAAGACACTCAGGAAAGTCAGGACCTCCCACTATCCATGGTGCTGAAAAGAGTCACATAACAGGGTATAATTTATACATAACTATCTACCACAGAAGTGCAGTAAATTTTGAAATTCAGAGATAGTAGCAGCTCCTATAGATACTCTCAGTGTGATATATTGCAGCACAGGCATCTTGTTTGAAACAGTTATTGGTGGGCTACAAACTAATTCTCTCTCAGAAACTCACCATTTTGTGTCACTTTACCATAAATTGCTCATGACCCAAAGGGACATTTTGTTCTTGTGGATTTTGCAATGTCTGTTGTCTACTAAGCCAGAATTTCAATTACTATGAGATGCCATCTACAGCAAGAAAAAACATCAAATAAAAATTTTAAGTGCAAGCCAAGAGTGATGGATTTTATTAAAATAACTGCTTCTGCTTCATTACTCGAGAATAAGACTGGACTTGTGTTTTGGGGGGTGTGTGTTTTCTTTCTGAGAAAAACAAACAAAAAACCAACCAAATAAACAAAAATACCCACACCAAAATCTTTGAATTAAAGTTTTGGCCCAAAATTCCAATGACTTGATTTTATTCCATAACAGATTTTTTGTGAAACCTAGAATGTCAGTTTATGCCCATGTCTCTTAATTTGGGTAAATGCATAAATGGGTCTATGTTAACATACCAAATAAATTCAGACTTAAGCCTTGCCTTTAGGAGTAAAATCTAATTCAATATATTTTTATTATTTATTTTATGATTACTGGTATGGTAAATCAATCACCATTTTTAGCATTCTCTAGTTCACATCCAATGCAAGTTAATTAACTTGTGCATATTGCTTGTACTAGAAGAAATGATGCGTTGTGATAAATTATTGAGTGAAGAGCAGAAAATATGGTTGGCAAATCCTTTTTAGAATTCTATCTTTAGATAATCACCTTTTATTAAAATGCCAATGAAAACATATCACTATGAAGTGAAAATTGTTCTCTAGTACTTATAGCTGTAAAAAACTGATGTTATCGGCTTCATTTACAGTACTGTATCCTAAATAATAGGCCTCTGATAAAAACATAGCTTAAACAAAGCCTCCAAAATACTTTTTCTTACTGTGTGGTGTGGCACATAAAATTAATAGCAGTGAAACTACCAGGTGGAAAATCATCACTTTAAAATGCAAAATAACTCCAAACAATTGTATGAGATAATGAATCTAAGACATTTAGGAATACAACAAATATGATGATCCCTTATAAATTATCACAGTTAGACCTCTTTTGCAAAGNTCCATAGAGACTGAAACATTTAAAGGATCATGAAGGCACTGGGGGGGGGAGGGAGGGAACAACAGTAGTCTAAATAGGAGCTTGAAAGACATCTGGAGGGGGAAAAAGGATATGTGTCTGTTAGGAAAGGCAAAAAGAAAAAAAAGGAAAGAAGAAGAAAGAAAAAAGGAAAGAAATGAAAGAATTACAATAGGAGAGCTTTCTGGTCTCTGACTATTGCAAATTTTCCTATCCACTCACATAAATCATGGAGAAAGGAAGAAAGAAATACTACAA
>VXBX01003195.1:34511-59978 GCA_013400415.1 Scytalopus superciliaris | reverse complement strand
TTATCGGCTTCATTTACAGTACTGTATCCTAAATAATAGGCCTCTGATAAAAACATAGCTTAAACAAAGCCTCCAAAATACTTTTTCTTACTGTGTGGTGTGGCACATAAAATTAATAGCAGTGAAACTACCAGGTGGAAAATCATCACTTTAAAATGCAAAATAACTCCAAACAATTGTATGAGATAATGAATCTAAGACATTTAGGAATACAACAAATATGATGATCCCTTATAAATTATCACAGTTAGACCTCTTTTGCAAAGTATGAAGATTTCTGTCAACTTCTGTAGGACCAAAATTTAATTAAATTTGCCTTGATAGAAGTGAGGTTAATCTGCTATATGTATACTCTTCTTAGATTTGTTGATTAAATGCCCACTTTGTTATAATGAGAGACAAGCTTATATAGGGTTGTAAACTACAATTTAAATCTGTACCAAATTAGACAATGGTGTAGCCGTGTATTAGGTTGTCCTGAGGACACACATTAAGTATTTCTCTTTGAAATGTTGCCTACCTATATTGTTGAGGTTTGGAAATTGTATCTCTAGTTTCAGAGCAGTGAGTTTCTCTTAGTTCTCTTTTGATTATGATACAGGTCACCTTGCATTCTNATTATATCACATGCACATCTTTGCTCTTTTCCTTTTTCAAAGTAGGCTTAGAAAGAACAAAGGGCTTACAACTGTTCAATGATATTATGCCAGGGAAGTACTGTACTTGGGGTTCCATTTTGTCACCTCAAAGAGGATTTAATTCAGCTGTCAGAGAATGCTTTTTAGTTTGTAGACAGAGTATGAACAGGGAGAATTCTGTTTGTTCTTTAAAAATAGTCCAAAACATTCTAGTCTTTGTGAAAAATTCTTGAAGTTTAAATAGGAAAGAAATTCAAAGTCAAATTCCCTATTAAGTTAACCATGATGCTTGTTTCTTATTCCTCAGAGAACAGTATATCACTGTTCTGCTGAGGCTAAAAATAAGCTTCATATAAAAATGAGTGCTCACTGTATAGAAGTTTTTTGATTTTATCTGAAAGTCAAATGGGTCTGAAAGTTATACAAGGTCACTTATTCTAATTTAATTTTTTTCACTGGTGCCATTATTTCTTGATCTAGCTTAGGGTGAAGTTACCTACCTGGGCTGTGACAATATGAATTGAACTGACCTGGTAATGCTTACTTCTTTTATAAAGTAGTGAGGTAATTAGAGGTATTAAGACTTAACAGAATATTTTTGCCTCTCAATTAATACAGAGGCATGAGATGCATTTGACATGAGAGGTAGGAGTATTGCTATTATAAAAAAGTGATTTTTATGTTTTTAAATCTCATTACTTTTATCTTTAACAAGTCAGGAGCTCTTTATGTTTCACTCCATAAATGCATTTTAAAATTGCATTGAATATTTTATGGCAAAGCATGTAGGATGGGGAAGGACTCATCAACATGCACCTATTTACTTCCCTCATGATAAAAAAGTGAAAATCTCACACTTACTGCCATGGCAATAGTATCATTAATGGATGAAAAAGTATAGACCTTAAAATACACAACTGTTGACTGTATCTCCAGGCTAAATGCACTTCCCAGGAGAGAACTCTGGTACGTGTTGGACACTGAAAGGTCTGAATGAATTGGATCAATCCCATGAGAACTGAGGAGTTCCTCACTTCTCAGTGTCTATCTCCTGTACTTATGGACAACCTCTACTGAAGGAAACACAGCTGTCAACACCAGCTTTATGTGTCATCCTTACTTTGGGTACTGGGGAGGTGGTTCCCTGCTGGAACAAAATCCTGAGCCTACTAAGCCAAGTTGGGAGTTAGCAGGCTCTGTTTTGGGATCTCATCTTTCCATGCCTCATCCACCACAAACATCTGCTTCAGCAGGATTTGAATTTATAGATCTGAGTTGTAAAAGATAAACATTTTTAAAACAAACATGGTTTTTATTCATTCTTTTTTTCTCCTCTGTCCCTCTTCCCTCCACCACTCCACCCCCGACGTTTTGGCTCATGTCTGTGAAACTGTTAGTATTGTAATGTTGTAACACAGCCAAAAAGTACCAAGGCAAGGTTCTGTGAACCCATTTTCATTGATAATTTAGACAAAGGCAGCCTATGATACTTTGTAAAATAATGTCATGGTGGCAAAGAAGTCTTGCTTTGTTTTTCCTATCTTCTCCTTGGATATGGTCAGGAAAGTAGAATTGTTTTGTACACTCCTGCTGAGAGTTGCTATCACTAGAGCTATACAACTACTATGTTTTTGGTTTTGTAAAGAAAGGCTATATTTTATCCTCTGTCTTCTCTCACTTTGTGTTGCAAATTTCACTTAAAAAATACTTTCAAGGAAAAAGGTGCTTGAGGTGCGTTTCAGCTTCTGTTTTATGTCAGAAAATATTTTGTTATGTTACCAAGAGAAAATCATTAAAAACCTTGGATCATTAGTTTGGTTTACAGCACTTCATCATCACTGCAAATAAATTCAGGTAAGTTCTCACTACGAAGATGGTTGTTAGGAAACATGCTTCTATCAGTGAACTTAAAAATGAGGAATCTGTGGACTTGAGATTAGTGAAATTCAAACAATGTATTTTCTATGCATAATTTTGTATGATGGACACTTTTATTGTTATTATGATGATGACACCATATGAGTGTAAGATGTTACTCTAACATCCTGCTTTCAGGTAAGATAAAGGCTGAGCAACTCTTAACTCGACACATTAATGACCAGGAGTTACTATTATGCAAGAAAGAGTCCCAGTAAACTTTGTTACAGTACAGGTTTTACCTACTTTTGAGGGCATTAAATATTTTCCTTATTTGTTCTCTTTGTAGGGTTTTTTTAATGAAAAATTGTCACCTAAAATAGAGACTTTCTCTTTCCTATGTAGGAACTAGAAGTGGGCACGAAAACCATCAGTGCTGACAAGGATGCTTACCACCATCCTTGTGGTGAGCAGCAGGGTATTTATAACTTGGACTCAGTTGGATGAATATGCTAAACTAGATTGTTCACTGGTGTAAATGGAATGCAGTTCACTCTGAGGCTGAAAGAAATCCCACCACCTCAGCACCCCATGTCAGAATTATCTGAAGTCCCGTAAGGGAAAAATGTAGGATGTAACCCAGCACTTTCTTCATAATACAAGGACAATTTTAATTCCAGGAGTTCTTGCTGTGCAGTGTTGGACTTGGAAATATTAGCATGCTTTCTATTGTGTTTATGTCCAGGTTAAAAAAATTACAATTTATTCTTTTTATTAGGGAATAAACATACACTTACATACGTGTGTGTGTGTGTGTGTATCATATATGTTCATATTATTTCAAGTGCAGCCCTAATCCTAGGCTTGGAATAATATCGGGGTAGGATTTTTGTCTAATTATATTCAAAGTTAATGTGTAAAATATTTATTTTACACTGGCTTAACTAAGTAATCTAGGCATCAGTCTACTAATGTTGATCTAAACCAAAATAACTCCTTTGATTTATACCAAATAAGAGCCTGGTTCTATATCTTATGACTGAATTTGTTAAGGTTTTTTTCTTTCCCTCCCAAAAGACAAAATTATTGCTTCTTTGGAGGGGTTTTTTAACCTCTTGGCTGAGTGATAAATTTCTGTTTATCAGCCACCTGCATCTCCTCAATGCATTTTGAGGCAAAAATCAAGGCATAAGAAAGTCCAATTTTAAATTCAATCAGTTCTCAAGTTGTCTGATGCAATGGTTTCCATTTCAACAGCTGCCTCTGTCTACTTCACCCACACGAAGGAACCAGCTTCCTCTGGAGATCTGAAAATGTACAGTTGGCAGCTAAAATTCAATTTAAGCCTGGCCAGGTACAATTTTATTGGCACTGGTCCCAGGTCTTGCAATTGACTTTTAACCCCCTCAGAGCTTTCTTTGTGTGCCTGATAGAGCTGTGTGCTGTGTGACAACTCCAGTGAAGTCCAACTGCTGCCTTTTGTTGCTATGTGCAGCAAAATATTTTGAGCTCATAAAGCACCATCTCTACATTTGAGTGTCATTTGTAAGAAGTCTTCATGTTAGTTATCCTCACAGAAAATAATGATTGATATATGTTGTTATAAACAACTGCCAACTGCTTTCCAAAAGCTACGCTGGAGAATATTGCTCACTTTCTTGCATCCCTGTGTTTTGTGATCCCTAATATTCAACCTTTTTGACTTTAAAATTCCTTTCTTTACTTTATAAACAATTGCAGCACTTCCAATCTCTCTGCTAGTTGCTCACATATCTGAGCATTCAAAATGATTCATAGGAATGAGAGGTTAAACAGTTTGTCCCTTAGAAGAAGAAAAGAATAGAGGGATTCCGTTTGTCCTTGGTGTGTGCTGTTCTAACAGGTAGCAAGTTCTGATATCTGTGGAAATGAAGCATTAAAAAAAATTCCTCTATCATAAGGTCCTTCCTTGTGTTAGTGCTCAGCTTCATATTTTTTTTAGGCCATTCAGCAAAAGGAACAGTGAATCAAATCAAATTATGAGCAAAACACTGACCTTCAAAAATTCAAACTGAAAACACCACAGTGGAACAGAATTTATATCTTTATTCCCTCATCTTTCTGTGCAGAAAAGTTCAAAATAACCTTGTTATCATAATTCTGGGGACTAGAAAGCGAGCAGTCACTAGCTAGAGTCATATGTTACCTTGATTGGTAAACAAAAGGATTGGTCTGTGCATCAGGTGTGACAGTAACCTTCTAGATTAAAGGGAAAAAATTGACATACTGGAAATGTTTAATGCTAACACTTGGTGTTTAGTTCATCCTTTCACAGTAGGCTGTCAGCTAGCCATGGCTAATGCAAGTATTGAAGTTCACAAAGGTATTGAAGGTGCCCAAACCTATCTCTGTCTAGAGAGCTAATTCCCATCAACCAGTATTCTGCAATGTAGAACAAGAAGGGAATAAGGCAACAGAAGAAAGTTACTACCAGTAATTATTCATCAAAGCCCTTCCCCTTCTGTCATCCATCACCTACAGGTTGAAAACTGGCAGTTTTAAAGGTGGCAGAGAGGGGAAGTCGTCTTTTTTAGGTGATATTCACCGTTCTTTACTTCCTTGCTTCTCGCTGCATGGTACTATTACCCTGGTGATCCAAGGTATTTCATCAGATGAAAGAAAAGGGGCATCTTTGAGTAACTATCTGAATTCCAGATCACTTGTTTTTCAATAAAACTGGGCACAAATGTATAAAATATGAGTACCTGGGAACAAGTGAAATGAAAGAAGCTTTTCAGATTATTTTTCACTGTGAAACCAAGGCCAGAGATTGAGGTCTTGGTTTGAGGACCAAGTATGATGAGTCAGTTTGGATAAAACACAAGCATTAGGAATTTGTACTGTTGCTCCCTTTGACCATGTTTTTGACTGTAATACTAACAGAATCTGATCTACTTTTTGTTTCTTAACATTGTAAAATACTATATTTTCTTAATTCTGTCTAGCACTAAAGAAGAAAGGCAAGAGCCTCTCCAGGGTATGGGCTGGAGAGAGCTAAATCTTAATCTTTGTCCATCTCTGATTCATTTTCAATGCAGATGAAAGAGTTTGGGTCAGTGTTAGAAAGAATCAGAACTTAGGGTGCTTGTTTTGACCAAGCATCCACATTTTCTCAAGTTTTAAAATATTTCCTTAAAAAAAAAAGTAAGTGGGAGCAGAAATAGTGACTTCTTTGTTTTTAACTAGGAAACATGAAAAGAAACAGAGACCAATTAGTGAGCCCATTAAGCTCTTGAGAACTGAGAAGTTACATTTATTGTCCCAGGAACTATTCTCTAACTGAGGTGCACCTCAAGGACTCAGCAGAACTGGTTGCCAAAGAGTAATAAACTTTTAAGTACAAAGGGGGATGGAGACAGAGAGGAGCTAAGTAAGCTTTAACTGTTTATTTATGCAAACATCTATCTCTGGGATTGCTCAAGGTTAATTTCTCATTATTCATGATTCAGCAAACTCCTTGTGCAGTGCTTCACCACAGTTTTTGCATCAGGGCATTCAGTGATACAAAAAAATTGTACTGGTATTTTCCAATATCAGAAGTATTTTTCTCTTGGGCTTTTCTATATCACAAGTATTTGTGTATAGACTTCACATGTAGAAAACAGCAATGGCCTGCCAAGGTTGTGACTAATAAAACCTAGACTTAATTAAGTTCACTTGCTAAGTTGTCCTTCAAGATAATTGAGATACAGCACTTGGAGCAGTGGGCCATATCTGCTGCATCAATTTGGAAATGGAATTCTGTTTGCCTCACAGTTGCTTTTAGATAATGTGTGCAATTGTCTATGAAGAACAGCCAGATAATTCCTGTGAGTGATTCTTTGGTAGTTGCATTCAAATAAGTACTGTAATAAGCCTTAAAAATTGTTTTCTTCAGGCATTCATCAATTTTTTACTGTATGCAAAAAAGTCAGTACTGGTCTAGAAATTTCTGTATGGAATTTTCCCATATAAAACACTATTACAATAGTGTTAAAGGGTATATATGAGGTATCTGGTCGCAAATTTATGCATGTAGATTCTATTTACAATAATATAACTTAGGTAAATCATCACTGTTGTGTTGAGAAAGGTATGAGTAAACACTCTAGTTGTGTGTTGGTCGAGTCTAGTCCTAGACTTTAGGAGACTAACAGAAGAAAGGAGAAATTATTTAACCAAAACAGGAATTACATAAATAAGAAAGTAGTAGACATGGTCCTCATCTATTGACAAAACAGGCTGTGAGGTGTGATGTACTTAGTTTTAATAACAAGCTGTCTTTTTGGGATACAAGTGACAAACATTCAGTGACTGAGGACAGTTGTTTGGAGGTATAAAAGGAGATGTTGCATGTCCCAAGTAGAAACATCATTGAAAAAATGAGCACAAATGCTGTATGTTTTGTGGGATGGCTGGAAGACAAGCAGATGGCTTCACAGTTTAGTACCTTTAACTGCCAGAACTTGTATCACTGTTGTTTCCAAAGACCTAGCTCAACACATAAATGTTCAGGGAGAAAGGTGAAGAACCATTCCCCAGGCAGAAGAATAGGGACAAGGAATAGGATTGTCATTTTCCCTGTTTTCAGTGGCATGATTGCTGGACCTTGGTTCCATTTACTGTAATAATAAGTTTCTATGAGACTGTATTTTGCATACTGAGTGCATGTGTGGGTTTGTTTGCAAAAGAGAAACTGGCTGTATGGCGTATACCACATGCTATGCAGAGACTTTCCCTGGCACTTTTGTGCTTAGATACCAATCACCAAATCCTTTAGTTACAACAATTTCTAATAGCATTTATAATTTCATTGCTCACAGGTTCTTAACTGTGGCACTGTACAGTACAGCACAGTGAAATTTATTCATAAAAGTGGCTCCAGTTTCGCTCTGATTATCATTGTCTTCAAAAGCAAAGACTTAAAATTGTTTTAAAACATCAGCTGTAAATATTGTACTATTGAACCCAACTTACTGTGATTAAAGATATTAGTCCAATTGCGTCGAATAATCATCTCTCTTAAAGTCTGAGTGTCACAAAAAAAAAAAAAAAAAACAAAAAAAAAAGCCCTTGATCTCTTTTGCCCAGTGATATAGCCTGCGGGAATAAACAGAACTAACTTCGGGGAATAAAGTGTTCTGCTTCAGAGTGAAATGAATCTAGAGTTTGTGGTTGGATTATTTTTTAAATTTAGATATAGCTAATTGCAACACTGCCTGTAAACTCTATTAAAATCTTGCTGTCTCAACCTTACCTCCTGAGATGATGTGTCTGGCAGTTTGCCTGAGTTGTCTACAGGGTGACAAAACAGAAATAAAATGTGCAAGAAAATACAAAGGCTGTAGCACAGGCTGTCACAGACTGTGTCTTCCATGTCACCAGAAGGGTTTTTTCAATTGTGCAAAATGTTACCTGAAATAATGGTGTGGTTTTGTTGTTTTGTTTTTTTTTTTTGCTGCACTGAATTTCCTGAGATGCTTCTTCTTTGCTGAGGCTAAACTTGTTTTGCACTCTAGTGAAGTATAATGGCTTGCATTTTTTCTTTGCTTACCATGTCTACAGGGTATCCTGCATCAGTGAATCCTGTGGAAGCTGATCAACCAGCCCCTTCAGAAGATTACCTGTATGGATATTTAAGGAAACTATTTTGTAGAGATCGATCATATTGTTACTGTTTTAAATGTTCTTTTGTAAATAGCCTTATGGGCCCCAGAGGAAGGAAGCATGCTCAATTACCTTCTAAAATGCATTTTCACTAAATGCCAGAGTGAAGAAAATGGTGGTCAAGAACAGAGAAGACTCTTTTATTATAAATGTTCTCCATAGAATTTAATATGATTTTTAGCAGGTTAGGCACTTATTCCTGCATTCTTCATTTAAACACTTAAATTTCTATGCAGTGCATCTTCTTTACATATATTGCCTTCCCTTTCTAATGGTGACATAAACTACAGTTTTGGGTTTGGGGCTTTTGTGTATTTTTCATTTTTCTGCTAAAACATTCTGTTCTGACAGTTCTGGTGCACAGTGATTCACAAAGTTTTCTTATCCAATTCTCAGTTATCCATAGATACAACACATTTAGTCTTCTCCATCATTCTTTGCTCAGTCCCATTGAAGCTGCTGTCACTGCAACATTTTACTTTCTTCTATCAAGGCAGGCATGAAATTTCCACTGGAGCGAATGCGAATGCTAAGGCAGCTGCATGGGTCAGTAGGCAGATGGAGGGGGGCAGGGTTTGGGAAAGCTAAACAGTTTGCATCCTTCTCTAAAAGACAGCAAACCACAGGGCAGGGATCTGCAATCTGATGATTTGACAGTGCAATGCCCTTTAGTTGTTTGACTGGATTTACAAGTTCTGTTTAGCTGACAGATATTTTGGCTAATACCCTTCCCTAGTTGTTTTCCTTTTGACTATGAGAAGTTCTCTTTAAAAATTTAAGCAAGCTCTTGTTGTACGGCAAAATAAACAGATTTCTCTTACAGATAGGAAACGCTCTCTATGATTTATTTTTTTCTGTGAATATCCCAATGAATACAAAATATTGACCTAAACAAATACAGTTTACTGAGAGTGCCAGTAAACAATCTGGAAAGTAATTCAGAGGATGTAGCTTTATTTTGTTTGGAAACTGCTCTTCCAAGCTTACAACATACAGTCCAATATATTTTTCTTTCTCCTCTGTGTATTTTTGCAATTAGTCACCTTCCTGACTAAAACTCTAATCATTAGCTTTTAAAGAAGCCAAATGAAATAAAACCATACCTAAGTAATAAAAGTGTGGAAATGGAAAGGGATTTGCACTAAGTGAAATTTTAGTGATTGACTATTTTTGAGTTTCTGAGGTAATTTTTAGTAAAATTTTTGAGTTCCTAAGGTAAGATGGTTTACTATGTCTAAAAGCTATATGAGAATTAACAGGTACTTGTTTTAAAAGCATGAAATCAATGGTCTAGGAACAGAGATGGACAGCTGTTTGTAATGTTAATTATTATAATCAAGGGAATTAAAAAAAAAAAAACTTCTTGCTGGGATCACATGTTGACTGTTCACTGAATTATACTTTGGAATCATGTGCAAACATAATCTGTTTCTCTGGTCCATGGTTTCCACTTGAAGCTTTTGAGAAGGGACTAGCAGTAGTGTGTGTGTCACCGGAAGTGGCCAAGGTTGAAGCGCTGAAAAGACACACTGTCTGTCCCCTCTCTGCCGCACTCTTCCAGTTTCTAGTGTACATCTCAGGTATCTGATGCTGTCTGGGGAAATATGACTATGAATATTTCAGTCTCCAAAACACTGAACAGCAGGAAGTGTGTAGGACGAACCACAGATGGATAGGATGAAACCAAGAACATTGACTGTCAAGAGGAAAACAAACAGCACTTTGTTACATTTTGTGTGTTACATTCAGAGTCAGCCATCTAAATATTTCACCAGTTATGCCTGCATTAGCACAGGAGCGAGCTTTGGAAGTTCATCTCCTTACTGTCCTTCCTTACCGTATATTGTTTTTTGTTATGGAGCAGCCTTATGGCATGCAAATGAGATTCCTTTCTGGTTAAACTAAACCTAGAAACCATGCACCAGGAATATGCTTATTTGCTCCAAGAATCAATGTGCATTCAGCTTCAAACTACAGTTTTTCTGAAATAAAACTCCCCTATGCTTGTCATGAATGTATTTCAGGTCCTTAAACTCCTTTTTGCTCAACAGACCCATTCGTATTTGGCCAGACATTGTCACTGAACCTTGGACTGTATTTCAGTAGCAGAGGAAGGACAGGTTGACTTAGTTATTTTCATGTCTAATTTCTGTGATTATATGAAACATTCTCTGAATACTGGTAAAGTTTAGTGCAACAGAGAGGCTTCAAGGATTTAGGTTTTTGACAGGAGTTACTCAGGTTAAAAAATGAGAGAGATACTGAGAGAGTTTGATTGCCAAAACCTTCTAGGTATCCTTGTTTTTTCTCTACTACTGAATTTGAATAGTCCTTAAGATAATGTTAGCCAAAGCACTGATGAAAAGTTCTAAATATGCACAGTGTAAAACACTGCTTTCGCTAGACCTGCCTGGCTTGTGTAATCCCAAATTCTCAGCAGTGGAGCTGTGCACAACAGAAGCCGTTAATAATTAATGTATGCAATCCCCCCTAACCACTCGGCTGCCCCAGGAGCTCAAAGGCAATGGCACACACAGTTTCAGAAGCTGAGTTCGGTGTGCATGGAGAAGTGGGTGGAACAGAATGAATGACACTGGGAGCTACTGGGACTGCTCTGCTTCCAGACCTCCTGCAATGGCATTTGAACAATAGCTACTGATCACTTTCCAGAGCAGCAGCTGTAGATGCTGCACTTTTGTAAATAGATTTCATGGTTTCGTCTATGTGTGTGTGTGTAATGCTGCACTGGAATGATATCTCAGTTATTAATATATGAATTATGGTCGATCTGTGTGTGGAAAAAATGTTTTTATATGTTACTACTCATAGGAAACCACAGACAGCAGTGTGAGTGAACTGAATTACAGCTGTGAAAAAGCAAAAACTGTGTGTGAGTATGTCTAGATTTCTATACTACTGGCATATGGTAGTCATTTGGGCCCTTGGGCTGGGAGAAATTTATCAGACTTAGGAAGCCTGATTAATGAAACATGGTAGACATGCTGATTCCCCTAAGTAAAAATAACTTTAAACCTTTGAATTTTTATAATATATTCTTTACGAGTTATTAAAGGATCTGAATGATGTCTCAGTAGCTGCCTCTCTACGGCACAGGCACACAATGACTAACACAGGTTTTGCTATTGACAAAATGTCTTAGTGATAACAGTATTTGTTACCCGTGTTCAAAATATTTCATATCTATATCTATAATCCCTGCCTATACATATCTATCTATAATCCATTCCTACATTATATTTTTTGGATACTAACATACTGAAAAAAGTTCTCTTTCATCTATGAATGCAAAATAAAATTGATGTAAAGCTGCAGAACTCTCTGTAAATTTTAGAGGATCTGTCTGATCAAGTGACAGATTAAAATTGAAATCAAAACCTAATTACTAGTCCTTCATTTTCTATTAAATATATACTATTGGTGCCAGAGATCCCATTTAGAAAATAAGTCAAGGGCATAAGCTGGGTTTTTTTCTCTGTATAATTGCTGTTCTGATACCAGTTCTTGAACAGAGTTTGTCTCAAGAAAGCCTCAAAGTAATGAAATTGTCTTCCTCCTTCATACAGCAGCTCTGAGCACAAAGTACTCAAAGTGCACGGACTTTGAACTTCTCTGGGCAATGCTTTTGTTAAGGGTGTAGGAACTAAATTCATTTCTCTGTTGTATTGAGAAACACTCTGGAGAAATAAATAAGAATCAAAGTGAAGTAGGTCTAGAAAAGGAATCTCTGCAATATCTATCTGTTAAAAATTGTTTTGTTATTTACTAATAAGCCTATGAGTGTAAATGCTCTTCAGATCCATTATACTGAAAAATAAATTGAGGAATAAAAAATGGAGATAGTTTGATCATGATTATAAAATGCAATTTGCTTGTTTAGATAAGAAAATAACAAGGATTATTATCACACACTATTGCACACACACACAAAAAACCCAAAACAGTACAGCAGAGCTGTAATTCTATTAACAAATTAAAATTATGGCTAAATTATCCCAGCTACCATATTTTAAGAAGTACTGTCTAACCACATATTTTGATATTTTATAGATGGTATCATTAATATTAATTACAAATCAGCTGTTCGAATCTTCCTTTAGAAAAGATAGGATATGTATGGAAGATGTTAACAATTCACTTAATAATTTATATGCTGTTAATTATTTTGAATCATATTGTGCATGTTGTAACAACACGTAAGTAAACCATCTGCTGATAGCATAAAGAAAGAGCTTGAAATTGTATTAATTAAAAAGTTTGTGGTTATACAAGCTTAGAGTCTTCATCTGTGTGTTCATGCACAGTTTCAGTAAGGAACAGTCTTTCAATGTGTTCTTGCTCAGGACCTCCTGAGAGCAATGACATTAAATTCTTCCTAGGGGAAGGAAAAGGACTAGAAGAAATTAGTTGCACACACAGAAATGGTGAACCAGAAGAAAAGTAGAAAGCTTTTTGTCTGATTCTGGATTTAATGTTATGGCTTGTTCCTGCGTATTAGAGGAATGGGCTACATATTAACATAACTAAGTTTTAAATTTACTACCAGTGGAGGCAAGCACGTGTGTCTGAGTTTGACAGGGTCAATGAGATTTTATGTACTCTGCAAATGATGTTTTCTGGTCTCTATTTGTGGTCTTCTTTGTAATACCATTGCCTGTGTTTAAGTGGTGGACTTTAAAAGATTGATGTCATCAAATTTGTCACGGGCAGCAGAAACATTCTCCTCTTCACTGGAACTTTTTCTTAGTGACTGTAACAAATTTGTCAAAACAGGATTGGTGACAATGCTGAAGTGTCTTTGAATAAATCTAAATGTTTCTTCTTTACATAGATCAAAAAGAATGATGGAGTAGTAAAAGGGTGTGTTTGAGTAAGGGTGCATGAGTGAATGTGAACACAGGGTCTGAAAACAAATTTCTGGGCTTTATGTTTTTCTCCCTGATGACATCAGAAATGAACTTGTTATATAGTTCAAATTAAAGATGATACTAATATTTTTATTCAATAGAGAGATCAAAGAAACCATTATTCTTCCATTCTCTGGGAAACATCTGTTGGCAAAGACAAACATAGGCATCATTTTAGTACCAAAAGTACAAGCTAAGGAAGGCAACTCCAAACTGAAGCTACAAGAGTAAAAAAAAAAAACAAAAAAAAACGTTCTTTCATGTCTCAGGCTGCAGCACATAAATCTCCCAGCTCAGTATCCAATAGGAAGTCATTGGGAAACCCAAATACTGCAACTTTCCCATAATTTGCTAAATCTTTTAATTTTCTGGCTGCATTTTTGTTGTTAGAAAAAAGAAATCTTAAAATACGTTTGTTGGTATGATCATTTCTTGATGAATTAAGTAGTTAAACCTAAGAGTTGAGAAATCTCATATCTTTAACTGTCATGACACATTTTTAATGACCAAAAATACAGTTTCATATATGACTTATTAACTGGCCGCTATAAATAACATTAGAATTTTGCAAGCTGTTTTATTTATTTATTTATAAATATATAGTTTTGTGTACTATATGTATGTCTATACCTGTTTTGGCTCTGCTAGGAGTGGTGCAGAAGGGAAGAAAGCTATCATAAGGAACTTTAGTATGATGTCCAATGTCCAAATGTTAAGGAAAACCTTGATAACATGGGATCCCAAAGCACACACTAGGAGTCTGGTGCTTTTAATGGCACAATCTGCAAATAAATAAATTGTGTCAAAACTTTTTCTTTAGAAAAAGCTTAGGGGAAATGCATACACTTAAACATTCATGTTGCCATATGTCTGTTTATGGGAGCTAGGCAAAATTTAGAGGCTTCAAAAGTTCATCTTGGAGGCAGATCAACACTCTATTTGCCTTTATTATCTGCTAGATTTGAAACAGGATGACTGTTTTATGCCTGAAAGGTACCTTTGGTTGAATACATAAACCAATGCTTTGTCTGAGGAATTTAGGTGCCGTTTCTATGTCAGTGATGGAATGACCCCGTTGTTTTCTCTTGCTGTCATCATGCCAGATGATTTCCATTTAGATAAAGGTGTTTCCAGTGGCCAAATAACATACATGTATATGTACTGTGTGTGAAAGCTGTTTATGACTTGAATATGTTCAGCTCATCTTTTCTTTGAAAATGAAAAGAACAAATAACATACAAGTGGCTCTTTTCCTGACAGCTCTTCAGCACTTAAATTCTCCTTTTCCTACACCCAGACAGGAAGCCTCTCTCCCTTTGGTGCAAGCCCTTATCAGTATAGACTCTGTCCTGATATGTGCTGGCATATAAACCTGCATTAATAGTGTTGCTGCATGTTGCCCATCCTTAAGCCTCAAATAAAGTATATCCTTTCTCCCTCTTCCGTCATGATTTTTGAAGGCCTTATGTATTGGACAACTAGCTGAAGTTAAACACATTAAGGAGATTGGCCACTCAGAAAAGTTATATTCTATTTTCATAAAAACTCAGGCATCTAGCTAATTTTGAAATGCTGGTTAAGATAAATTCTCTGTAGTCTTATATTAGATGATTAGAGCAAAACTATGTTGTTTTTAAAAACTCAAATTAAAATTTGAACTGTTTTATGTCCACTAAGATCATATCATAGGATGATTTAATGTGGGGTTTTTTTCCCTAATTTAGTAGTGGAAGTGTTTGTAAGGTGATGATAAGGGGCGTGTTCCTTCATGTTTCTCTAGTTTAAAGAAGCTAGTTCAGTTGAAAACATGCACTTTTTTTCACATATAGTCAAGGTTTTCACGTATAGCAAAGGGTTTTCCTAAGATCAATCAATTGGTAGGTGGAACTGAACTGGAGCTTGTAGACAGAAGAAAATATTTGGGTGGGTTTGCTGTATTTTTCACAATGGTGATAAGTATCTTAATTTAATTGGAAGGCATTAAAAAACTGAATTGTATTTTACAGTACAAGGTTTGTCAGCACAGTTGCAGATTATAACAGCATCAATGTGTTGCTTGATAAATCGTTGTCTCCTAAGACTTAGAATAAACTGATTTAAAACCTGCCTCAGTAACAAAGCATAACAACTTTGTGTCTGTGGATTTCAGTGCAGATGAAAGACTTATAAATATAAATCTTTTTTTTTTCCTGATCTTCCATGAAGTAATATATTCAAAAAAGGCACAAAACTTGAATCCTATAATAAAAGTAAACTGATCTCTGAAAAAATTTGAACACCTACTCAGTACAGAAATATTTCTCACCAGATTAGATGGTGTTATTTGCTATTCTTGTTTACTGTTGAGTTAGTTGCAGGAAAATTGTCACTCATAGCAGTCCTTTATTATTTATACAAAATCTGGAAGGAAATCATCATACTCCAGTATCATTGCAAATAGGTATTTCTATTACCTAGTTATAGAAAGACTTCTTTCAGTACATTTACAAAAGAGAAACACCTTTCCATGTGTTTGAATGATTATTTAAAATGCTGTATAACTCCACGTTTTGGAAGAAAATGTATATCTATTTTTCTTTTCCATTTTCTCGGTCTCATTTCCTCTTCTTTCTAGTCTTCTTTTATTTAAAAAATCTGGTTTAAGTTGCCAAAAGAATATAAGAAAAGTTTGACTAACTTGTGCAGAGTTAGTAGAATTCTGTGTGCATGTGTTTATGGGCAAATTTCATGCTCCTTAAAGGATTTCTTGAAAAATTCAAAGCTGTTCTTTCTCATGGAAGTTTCAGACAATAAGCACTTGACATTTTAGTTGTTTTCTTAATTCTTTCTGATCATGGGGCCACAGAGTCATTATACAATATGCTAGCATCAATATGTTGTTTTGTTCAGGTAGCTCCATTTTATATTACAAATAAAAATTTCTATGTACATCACCTAAAACAGACTATATAAGAAAATTCCTTTCACTGAATTCTCAACAAAAGCTGAAATTAATAACAATATCCCCAGGGAGATAGCTTTTTTTGTGTAATTTCTTGTCTCTGGGTGTTTCAACTTATTAAAAATAATTATTTCAGATTTTCCTTCCTTTTGTAGGTTTGTGCTTTAAAAGACACACAGAGCATTTGCTATTTTAAATGAAATGTGTTTTCAGTACGTGAGAGAAAGGATCTGATTTTTTCATACTGAACATTTTTTTTTTCTCATCCCTTATTGAGTGTTCCTTTTCTATTTGAAAGATTAGTGTAGAATTTTCTCTTTATATTACTTTTTTTAAAAAAGTCAGCCAATCTGTTATCTGCAGTTGGCCAAGCCAGACATCTTCTAATATGAAATAAAAACCAAAACTAAAAAGCTTATTTAATATGCATGTATCAGAATTTTCTTTAAGCAAAATAATCAGACGAGAGTCTGTAATATTAGCATTGTTGCAAAAAATACTGTGGAAACAATTCTTCCAGTTTTACGCTGGAATAACTAAAATCAATACATACATAAGAAAATAATTAAACGTAAACTATATTTTCCCTCTCAATTAAAAAAAATATATAAACCACATCACTATTTCATTTGCAGTTGCAGTATGCTGAATCTTTAAGGATGCCCCCCACTCCTGCCCGCCTGTATAAACTAACAAAGGCTTGGTTGGAATTGCTGCTGAGGATGTGTGAAATAGCCAGAGTGAGGCCCACCAGGGCTTGACTGACCAGGGGGACACATATATCTAACCAAGGCAGTGTGCAGAACGGGACAAGTGTTTGTACTCTTATGATGCAACTGCTACAACAATCTCAACAGCAAAAACATTGAAATCAAGGTAAATTGGGTTTGAATAGGATGGAGTTCTGTGGATTTGCACAAAAATTCCTCTGTACTGGACATCATCTATTGTTTTCCTTTCTTAGTCTTAACTGCTGCAACTCTATGAACTACAGAAATCCTTCTCTGATGAAGGACATAAAATGGCCTTGAGCCAGACTGAAAAGCATTTAACCACCGCTGAATTAGCAACCTGAAAGAAATTGTTCTGATTCCTACAATGGCAGGATATCTCTACAGTTTTGGTAATATATTAGTGTCTGATATAGTTGTGACCTTATAATATTACACATTGCATTCCTGATTGCCAGTCATGGCTACATAGATGCTGCTGATAGAATCCAGGTAGTGCAGGGCTGTTTAAATCCCCACTTCTTAGCCCTAGCCTCCTCTAGGACAGATTGCACCCACTCTACATAGTAAGCCAACTTTAACCTCTATGTGCCTTTTGCTTTTGTTTGCTTTTTTTTTTTCTTTTCAAAATGTATGAACCCATAGGAGGACTGTGCTGCAGCTCAGCAGAATGCTGTTTTGTAGCACAAAACTGAGTGCATGTCATGTGCTCAGGTGTGGTGTGATGGCTTGTGGAAGCACCTGACATTGTAAAACTTGATCAGACAAATTCTGTCATTGATAGATCAAAACCTGGAACAGTTCATTGCATTGTCTATTTAGCAGCCCCTAAAGGGAGAAATTTAGGATACATGTTTGGGTTTTGTTGACAAGTAGACAAAATAGCAGAACAAATGGTATACATTATGTTTTTAATATATATATATATACACATATACACAGCTAACACATGGGGTGGGTGATGACAGATTGAGACCCTGGAGTAACTAGACATCAAGTTTAGAATTGCTGTGGGTCAGCTTCTTCGTCTCATTGTTCCTGCACCCTTTGTTTCAGATGATTTTCGGTTGTCAGTTGTTCTCTGGTACTTTCTGCACCAGCCACTTAAGCAACACAAGTTTCAAAAGCCTACTGGCCACGTGGAAGTGTAAAATTGCATAAATCTCATTAACGCTCTTGAAAAGCTCAGCTGTGTTAGTCAGCCCTTCTCCCCTCCTCACAATATGGTAAAGAATGAAGAATCATCTCTTTCTTTTTCACGTGAATAGTTTGTGGCAGGATCCTGTCTGAGAGGCACAGTTAGGCAGTTATACATTTTCTATTGTGATGCAAGGAAATTTGACTTATTTTTTTCAGAAGCCTATTCTTCTCAAACTACAGCAAGTTGGATGCTGAAGAGATTGTCATCTGCTCTTTTTCAGCCTAATTAGATGCAAGGCTTCATATGGAAGCTTGCAAGGTTGCAGGGAAATCTACCAGGTCTATAGTGTGCAATTTTCAGAGTTTTTCTTTTAGTTTGTTTGCTTTCTAGTATTGAAACATTCAATCACAGAATTAAACAAACTCTGCCTGTCCAATTGAGATTGGGATAAACCACATCTGCTTCTGTATCTTCCCCCTATAAATATGATATAAAGATAAATATTTAAGGAGATGCATTATCTTTGGGGAATAGGCCTTATTTTACATCAGGGTACAAACAATGCAATCTTTCAAATTATAGCAATACTGCCTACATCTGGAGTGTAATAACACTGCATTCCATATTATAAAACGGTCTAGAAGTTTTGATGTAGGGAATTATATTGATATTATTGAAGTAAAAGCCCTATGACAAGGGGAAATTTTATTCTGTTGTTAATTTATTTTTTTCCCAAAAAAATGTGTTCACTTCAAAAAGCACCAGAGATTTCAGAATGCTCTGGAAATTCCATCATATCAACAGTAAACTTTCCACTAAATTCAGCCTGATCACAAACAGTGATTTTATGATGTGGTTTCCTAGTGTAATTGATTGCAGAAGATCATTAAGAGTTATTATGCTTATGCTTTGAAAATAATAATTTCTGTGCCAATACTTTGAATGTGTTTGGTTTTTGAAGCTTTTTACCAGTTTTTAAGATTTCAGTGGTACCAATTCCGTTGCCAGTTTTCTGCTGAGGGACTTGCCAAAAGAGAAGATTTCAAAAGAAAAGGTCTGGAACAGGTAAGGATCCTTGAGATTTACAACTCAGCCATTGGAAAGGCTTTTCTTAGTCATGCTAACTTTCAGAATTTGAAAGTGGATTAACTCATGATTATGAATGACGTTCAGTCAATGGAAAGAGGAGCAGAAACTTTGTATTGTAACATCTAAGAATAAATCTGTTGTTTATCAAATTCAGATACTGTCAAGAGATTGTCCCCCCTGTTCTTAGCAATACTTCCAGTCTTCCACTTCGATAGATTGTATTCCTTTTCAGGGAGAAAAATACAGCTAAATTACTATTTCTATCAGTTGTATATTTTATACATTTATGTATACGCATGTCATTGTTAAGCTTAATGGGAAAATTAAGGTAAACATTATCTCCTGTTCTTATGGTTTTTCTAAGTAAAATGCAAAACTTCTGATTTTTAACCAAAACTTTGAAAAATAGTTCGTAATTTTCTCCTGTAAATAAAAGTCAGTCAGTAGGCAGAACAAAGCTTAGATATTTGTCAGATATTTTCCCTCATAAAACAAACAAAAAAATCAACAGCATGATTATTTTAATGCAGTTTTTACAGAACAGTAGTTGGAAAGGCTAAAAAGGCTCATGAGAGTGTATTCTTATTGATGCTGATAGAGTCAGAAATCTAAAGAGAAAAGAGATAACTAAGAAAACTCATAAACATCTTACCAAAAGTGCATATCAGACCTCTTCGTAACTCTTAGCAGAAATCAGTAGTGCTAAAAAAACCAAAACAAACAAACAAATAAACAAAAAACCCAACCCCCAAAAAAAACAAACAAACAAACAAAAAAACCCCACTAGATCGCTTTACTATCTTTACTATTTTCTTATGAAAAACTAACCCCCACAAACTCCATTTTCAATGTGTGAAATTTGGAGAGGTTGTAGAAGAAAGAAAAGGATTGGTGAGACAGAATGGCTACAATACCTGAAGTACATAACTAGGAGCATTTTAGCCTTTGGATATTATAAGGGGATTTAAAAGAAAGACAAAGACTTTTTACCAATGTCTATAGTGACAGGACAAAGAGCAATGATTTCAAGTTGAAAGAGGGTTGGTTTATATGGGACTTAAGGAAGAAATTCTTTACTGTCATGTAGTGATACATTGGCACATGTTGTTCAGAGAAATTGCCAATGTCCCATCATTTGAAGTGTTCAAGGTCAGGCTGAGTCAGGTTGAATGGTACTTTGAACAATCTGGTCCCTGCCCACAGCAATACTGGGTATTCCTTGAAGGTGTCTGTCAACCCAAACCATTCTATGACTTTTCTTCATTCTGCATAGTTACTTAGGATGCATGGCTAAATCAGCATGGTTTCAAATCAGCACAAATGTTCACAAACCATGAGGAAAGATAACTGGACTTTTTGGTGAATAACATATCCTAGCACTGCTGTTCTTCTTCCTATTGTCTTTTTAGCAAGGCCTGTCTTTTTTCTCCATTGCTTATCAAGTGAAATTCATCCTGGTGTACCATCTTTTGGCCCAGCATTACATAAAATGTCTTTGACACTTTTTATAGCTGTGAGTTCTGCAACCAAATGCTATGTCTGTCTGAACTTCCACACTTTCCTCATTATTGCTAACTAAATCTGGATCAATGTTTGAACTTTCAACAGATGAGATTCTAGTGTCTCAGCAACACCCCAAAGGAACAGGGAAACACAGGGTTAACATGGTGATAAGCTCTTCTGAACCTGTGCTGATAGCTTTATGTGCCCTTAGGTGTCATGTAGTTATCTAAGCGTGAATGTAGAATACAGTCACTTCTTCCAGACACTGTGTGCTGTAGACCACCTCTGAATCTTCTCCCAGCATCCCATCTAGGCTGGCATTCCTGGGCAGCTGTCTTCCCTCCAGTTTTCTATGGGATTTTGCTTGTTTGAGTCTATAGTTTGTGCACATTCTTTATGCTTCATTAGTTTTTGTACCTGATATTATATGGACCACAACATTGCCAAGGATTTTGTTCAATGTATGTGCATGGTTTTGATCAGGTTTACTCAAGCCCTGAAGTGATTATTACACTGGTAAACATTTTCAGTATGTTATGAGCTGGGTGAACACATCAGGCATTACTGTTACTCAGTGTCCTCATTATAATTAGCAAATAACCTCAATAGTGGGATGACAAAAACAGAGACAGTAAGAGAATTCTAGAAGTGGAAGAAGATATGAAGATGGAAGCAACTTTTGATGGCATTTCTACTACAATTCATTTTTGCTATCATTTTGGATAGTAACAGATTGCCGTTTCTTCTTCCTCCATGGCTGGAGTCAGAGAGAGACTTTTGTCTTCCTGGAATAGGATTCCTTCCTTGGCCTTATCCAATCATGCCTGACTGCCAGATTGATTGAACACTCTATTTTCTTCTGGATTGTCAGTGACGGTTTTAACCAGTTCTTACCCTTCTGCTTAGAGTTTGTCCCACAATTCCCTCTTCCAATACTTCCCACACAAGTGATTTTTGGTACACATGTGGGATCATGCTACTCTCAGGAGTGTGAAATATAGACTGTGTGTGTGGCTAGCCGTCGCGAACGACGATGCTTTTTATGCCTGCGCGAATGGATTTATTACGTGGAGCTCAGCGTGCGCGGAACTGGCCCCACCCCCTTTAGCCCTGGGACGCTTTCTAGCCTTGGCCGGGGCAAGCCCGGACGAAGTTGGCAGAGCGAGACCCTCAGGACTCGAACCGGCATCCTTCCGAGAAGGAGCATGGATCCAGGGGCGGCGGCTTTACCCACTCGGCCACAGCCGCCGGCGAAATATAGACTAACTGACAAATTATTACTTCTTTATCCCAGGCTCTACACTCCATTTATTCACTGCATTTGTCTTACTTAAATTGAGCACAGTACTTTCTTGCCAGAGACAAAAGCAACAAAAACATGATCTAAGTTATTGCATCTAATAAAAACAAATTCTAGTTTTGTTTCCCAGTTTCTTTTTACTTTTATCCCACCTCTCCATTTACTAATTCATGTATTTCTGTCCTCAAGTCACTTTTTAGTCATTTTCTTGATGCACTTTGTCCCCTCTGGGAGGCAAATTCTTGGTGCCATCAGTTCTTAATTTTGTAGATTGTGTTTGCCTTCATTTTTGTTTCTCCTTTTTAATTGTTTTCAATTAAGAAAAATGTGAATTAAATATGTTTATTTAATCTTTTTCAAAACTCAGAACCTTTAATTGCAATATTAATTCCCACTTGTGTCATGTAATTTCTCACAATATGCCATAGCTGTACTTGGACAGAACAAATGTTGCTATTAGGAAGCATGTTTTCAGTGGGGGTTGGTAAAAAGAGTTCACAGCTGGGAATGAACCTTTGACTTAAAACTTAAGCTAACTTAATTAAACCATTAATGTTGAGACAAAGTATCTTGCTCTTTGTAGATGTCTCATGAGAACAGGTTTCTCCCAGGAGATTCCCAGTATTCAGAAATTCAGCATTTCTCATCTCACAACTTGCTGCCTCACAAAGAGCACTTCTGAGAGATAAGGAGCAGGGTAAAAAAGAAGAGCAGTGTCTTGAGACAAAGTTGGCTTGAATTTTGACTGAAAATACCATCTGAATTTATATAATCATCATTGTTGTTTGGTAATTATCCATATAAAGATGGCATTTAAATGTTGCAGTCACATGTTCAGTGGTTTTCTGTAGAGATTGTAAATTATTTTTCTTCTTGAAGAGTGGAATCGTTTCATTCTTCACTGAACCCACAGGATTTGGGGTTTTTAGGAGCAAAGTTCAAGCAACCTGGTTAAATTTTTTTAAGTTCCAGTAGCTTTGCTCTTTTGGTAGTCATGATTAACACTATTGTATTATGCTGATATATAACATGAACTGTGCGGTTTTTAATTTGCAGTTCTCTAGTAATAAAAGCATCTGGGGTTTGTTGGCTTGTTGCTTAGCTTGGTTTTGATGTTTTTTCCCCATGAGAAAAGGCCAAATTTTTAATTTTTACTATTTGCATGACAAGCTGTATTCTGCCATGTATAGCCTACTTTGCAAGTGGTTCTACTGACATGAGTTGAAATTTTCATAAAGGTTGTCTTGCACAACAGAGGGTGTTTTTTTTAATTGATTTCATAGGTAATCTTACTTGTGGTCATGACTTAAGAGCTATTCAAAATAAATTGCTTTTTTAATGTTTAGCAGTATGATAGTGGTGATTATCAGAGTGTAAACAAACAACTGACTATTAAATTATTCTTAATGTGTACTTAGGTTGTTTCAGATTAGGAAACTGTAGATAAATTTTAGTGAGTATCTCCTCTAAAAGAATAGATTGTCAGTTCTAATGGTAAACTGATAAACTAAACTGGTAAACTAGCAAAGTTCTAGCAGAGAAAACATTTGTAGTTTCTTTGTTTAAAGCAACATTTTGTGTTTGATATTATCCTTCAGATCTCTGATGTCTTTAACTGATGTCTTAGATGTGTTAAATAATTTTCTAGGCATTCAGTTCAATAGCTAAAACAGCACTTTCTCCTCTTTTCCTATTGTTGAATTAGGCTGTGCTTGTTTAAAGGTAAACCAGTGGGACAATGAACCTGACTCAAGAGAGATTATAAATCAGACTTACAATTTACTTAAAAAGATTATAACAAATACAGTGATACAGAGAAAAATTGCTTTTAACCCACAAAAACCAGATGTATAACCCAGCACACTGGGGCACGAACAAAATGGAGTTTGTTGGCCCCTGTGCTGAGCACCACGTGGTCCCCCTGAGTGCAAAGTAAAAGGAAAGGAAAACCTGTTGGTGAGGATGATAGTCATAGTCTGGTAGAGAGTGGCAGTCTCAGTCCTATTGAGGTTCTGGTCCTCCTCTGGATCCAATGAGTGATACCAGAAGTCCCCAAACCCCAAGATGATGTATACTCAGGTTCAGGTGGGCATGCCCAGTACCTCCCCAGGGCAACGCATTTCACAATGGGTGATTTAACTCTGTGAATCATGGGATATTTTTGGAATCTTTTATGGTCCATTAGCGGACATGACCCCTCAGGCTGGGTGTGAAGGTGCTAGTGCCTCCCCAGAAGGGAGTTACCACACCTGAGTCATTGGTGTGAAGACAGGAAAACTTCCCTATTTCACAGGGTTCTTTAACACCCAGCTTGTGGCCTGGGATGTTGGGTGTGCCCTAGGCAGCTGCTGCCAATAATCCATTATCGACAGTTCATCAGAAATGACATAGAGAGTGATAAATTTGGTCCTGGCCACTGTAAGTAGAACATAGGTTTACTGAATTTATAATCCAGTTTGAACAGAAAATATATGACTATGCTTTTAAATAATACTATAAATAATCCTCCCTGACACAAATTAATTCAGTCTCTGGTCTTTTCTCCTTCTGCAAATTTGTGTTTTATATTTTTATTCTTAAACTTTAAATTAGCCTTGTTACACAATGCTTTGTCTACCATGAGCTTGCAAACTCTCTGATGCTGACTACATTACTGGCAACTGCTATTTCTTTCATTTTCCAAATTATTTCTTCTGTTAAATGAACAATAAAGGCTCATGCCTGACACTTACCTTTTACACATGTGTATTATGTTACTTAAAGCTGTAAATAAAATCACCACTTTCAGTTTGTTTCTTCTTCTTTTTCTTCCTTTTGTTCAACTTTCAATCTCTGCATAAATCTTCCCGTTCCTCCAGTTCATCTCTGTAGATATTGAACGCTAATGCAGAACATTACAAATTATGTTTAAGGATGACATAAGTAACAGTCATATCCATATCTTTCTTCTTTCCCACTATAGCTGCAATATCATTAGCAATTTCTAGTAATTGAGGGGTGAGGGAGAGGAGTGGGACATGGATGGACTTGGTTGTCATTTCTTGGAATGGTGTTACATCCTTCTGTCCTAATACAATAGTCCATTATGTTCAGCATAACTTAGACCATTATACAAGTATTTTCTGGTAACTGTTTCTATGCACACAAGAAACATCCCATTAAAGATGCCATTTACTCCATTAAGGGACTCAGGTTCTTAATGGCTTGATGAATCAATAGTACTTGGGACTCTTGGGTCACTGGGGTCACTGGCAGGATCTAGAAATGTGAGGTGTTTTTTGTTTTTTGTGGTTTTTTTTTTTTTTTTGAGCTAAAGGACCAGATTTGAGCTCATTAAAAACAGCTGCTTCTAAGGAAGGACTTTTCTTTTGTAAAGAAAAAAAAATTTTTTTTGCTCTTCTCCTGCCCCTAAACTTAAGTTCTTTAAATTATTTATCCAAAAAAAAAATAAAAAATAAAAAATTAATTGCAAGTGTTACTTTACTCTAGTTTGTCCAATTACTCATGTAATTAGAGATCTTCCTTCAACAAATGGAAACATTATTGTGTTTCATGGAGAAGGCTGTCCAAGCAGGGAAAGAAGAGGAAGACAAAACAACTGAACGGCCTCTCCTGGTAAGTATTGCTAATTTTTACTTTTTTTTTTTTTTTTTTTTT
>VXBX01003195.1:16509-34478 GCA_013400415.1 Scytalopus superciliaris | reverse complement strand
TTGTTGTTGTTGTTGTTTATTACTTTCAAGGGGAAAACATTCTTAGCAAGCTTTGGACAATGCTTTTAGGCACAGGCTGTCATTCTTAGGGCTGTCCTGTGCAGGGCCAGGAGCTGGATTTTGATGGACCTAGTGGGCCCCTTCCAGCTCAGGAGATTCTGTGATTCTAAGCTTTTCCTAGAGGTGACTTTTCAGTGCCAATAGTGAACCTTTAAGAGACTGACTAACATTTTTTTGTTGTGTATTAAGTTACTGTTACGGAGAGCTGAGCATCTGGTTCCAAGGCAGTAAATGAAGCTGACATTTATCAGATTTCTTGGCTCTGTGGAAGCCTAAAACTTCATACCTGGAAAAATCATATAGGTTTTGTTCCTGTTGTCATTCAGCCCATGCAAGTGAAAAGTCCCTTACCTGCTAAACAAACAAGTGTGTGTGATACAAAGCAAAAGTGTGGTTCCAGACCACAAGTATGCGCAAAATGGAAAACTGCATGCAAATTGTCAGTTAGAATAGATGATGAGGGCTCAGTTTTATCCTTTCCATAATCACTCCTTCTGTTTTTGTTTTTTTTTTTATTTGCAATTTTTCCATGATCTCCATTTATTGGCAAAGTTTGTGAGACTTCTTGTTCAGCTTGAAGTTGTTTGTCCATGTCTGGTTAGTATTCTCTTGAAATACACATTTCAGCTATTCCTATATTTTAGCGGTGAAGGCATCAAGGTAAGGCAATCAATAGATTGGGAAGAATTTCAGCATACATAGTGCAAAAAGTAGCTGGTAGATCCACAATTTCCGGAGCTCCTCCAGCTGTCCCAAGAACACAGCACTGTAATTGGTGATGACACCATCAGTCACAACATCCAACCTCACCTTCTTCCATTCTCCTTCTACAGCAACTCACAGCTGCAGTACTTGATCATTGATGTAGAATAAGAGTGATAGTAACACTCATGAAAGTGCAACAGTGGAGTCATGAGAGCAAGAGGGACATGGAAGTAGATATAGAAACCCTATCCTGACAAGGTATAAAGGTGGATGGAAAGCAAGAAGGAACAGACTACATAGAGCCTGCCAGAATCCTGGGATTAAACTGGGGGGGGACAGAGTGGTAGAGCACAACCCGCACAGGGAGAGCAGGAGGAGACCATGTTTGGGAAAAAAACAGAGGCACAAGATGTACCTGTGATGAGGGAGATTATAAGGAACTTCAAAGAGAGAGAAGGCAAGGAGAGGAGGGGAGAAATAAGATGAAAGCATGCACTGAAAAGCACTACAGCATCTTCATCCTGGATTTGCCATGTAAAAGCTTAGAGGTTGTTGAGCACCTAAAAAATAAATGCAATAAAATAAATGCTAATGTAAGGAAACCGCAGCCATAATGTAAGTATCCTCTCAATTAGCACCACAGATCAGCTGTCTGTACCCATTGGAAGCAAGTCACTTTCCAGGAGAAATTCTTCCATCTGCAGATATTTTTGTCTGAATTGGTTCATTCCTATGCAGAAGATGCAGGCACTAAGTAGTATTGGTCCATCAGCTTAGGCAGATGTAATTGGATTTCAGTCTCCCTCAAATGAAGGCTTTCAGAGAACACCGCTTCCATTCAGACTGAGCAGTCAGTACAGTAAAATGTTATGGTATGAAGGCCAAAATTTTGAGCAGAAAACAGGGTTCATTGGCAATACAGTTATCCATGACAGGAAGTACCTCTTCCCAGCAGTAGTCATAGTTTGCATCACAGTTACACAGTTTTAATATTAACGTGCAAAGTAGGAAGTTATGTAAAATGTCAAATTTACATTTCTCCCCTTCTTTGAAACTTGTTTACTATTTCCCTTAGCATTATAACAGGATATAGTTCTGCTCCAATTTACTACTTTCAAAGCAAAATTTCCATATCTTGGTTTATTACTCATCCTACTGCCCCAATATATCCGCTGCATTACAACAAGCAGGTAAAACCCATTTCTCATAGAAAAACAAATTTAAAAGTAAATATAAAAGTTACAGAATCCTTTCATTTTCAGTGTGGTTTGCATTTCTCCTTCTTACAGATAGTCTATAAAACCAGCGCTAGATTCCTTGTTGTTGAGCTATAAAATTGTTCACGGTAGAGCAGTACAAAATGTTTCACAAAACGTGTCAGTGGTATTACCTACATCAGTCTCTCTGCCTGCAAGTATTTTCTTTCATCTGATTAATCCAAATCAAGTTACTTAAACCTTCTGGCTTCTCTAGAAGTGGCAAAGATTTCTGATGTTGCTTTCCTTTCCTTTCATCAAATGTCTGCAATGCTGCTCTGCTGTTTATACAGAAATATCTGGTCTCATGAGTTAAATTTATAACCCTAGCAGGATTGTAAAACTGATATTACTCAGTGTAAAATTTCCCATGACACCTAGACACCTCTTTTTTAATGTCTGAACTGCAAGGGAAAATGGACAACAGGACCTGTACTAGTTCCCATTTTTGAAGGTTGAATAGCATGCTTTTATGGTAAATTAATACTAATTTCTTACAGCAAATCTCTACACATGAGATTTAAACATGATTTACACAGATGCATAGTTTCTGTATTTTAGTACTGTGAGGTTGGCCTCATTTGCCTCATAATCATTTATATATATTTATAGCTCTATCAAGGATGTTTTGGTTTGGGTTTTTTTTTGTTTGGTTGGGTTTTTTCAGGTATTTTTAACTAGATTTAGGAAGGATTTATTATATTAAGAATTTGAGGATAAGCAAGATAATATACAGTATTAACAAAAAATACCAACAAGGTAAATGCCAGAGGTAGCACTTCAACAAAATGCCCACAATCAGTTTATACTAAAGCACAGAAACACCCAGGCATAATGGTGATTACAGCCTTAATGGATTGATTTGATTGCTTATTTGAGAAAACTCCCTGTTTTACATTAAATTCTCCAAAACTGTTTAAATATTGATTGAAATCTCTCAAATGGATGCATGGTAATCCCATTCTTTATTGTCTTCATTGGCTGCTAATGACACATTGTTTACAGAATCCAAAAAGACCAGTTTTAGCTCTATTTATTCCTTACATCTCTCTGCTAAATATGCACTCTAGCTTGACTCATTTTTGTTGCTGTCTCATGTTGAAAGTCAGTGGTTTAAGGATTGGGCTTTAAAAGGAAAAAATATCCCATTGAAATTTCATTGCTTCAGAACATATGTTCAGATATTTCTAACAGCCTTCAAACTAAAGAAGAAAATGTCCTTAAAGGAGTCACATCTCTTCAAAGTGATTATTGTAAAACTACCACTTGCCTGTGTTTTAGAGGATGTTTATTTTACATGCTTGTGGTCTCTTTGTTACCCATTGTGACCTCTGAAATGGTAATATACGAATCATTTACTATTGTATTTTTAGCTGTTACTACACCCACAAGACTTTTTATTATCAGCAGGAGTGGAGGTATTAAAGAGATTTGTGGGCCTCAGAAGGCTCAAAGCACAGTAGGGATGAAATTACAAAATTATATTGTTATAAAATATATTTCTAAAACCACGTACAAAGGCCCAGTGTTAATGAAAGTAATTGATAGCAAATACTGATTTCTTTTTACATCACCAACAAAGCATTTTTTCTGAGTAATAATGAGCCTCTTTTTAGTAACAATAGGAAAAAAATGAGTCTCATGAATCATTTATGTGGCCTCATTCATTGCTATTATTACTTCTGCCATCAAATATTTTGGGAATTCAGCCCCTTTTTCTCTCTGTCTTTACATCTCATGTAATGGTCTTTCTCGTTCTTTTCAGAAGCAAAATTGAACTTTCTTCTTCTTTAATGTACAGAAAAGTACCAGATCTTCCATTCTGATTTTGAATAAATGTTCCTGTTGCTGAGGCTTTTAGCTGGAGGAAGCCATAAAAGATGAATAATTGCTAAAAGAGAAACAAGATAGGGGAAGTAAAACCCAATGTGCAGAAGAAATCCATTTCCAAAAGGTCAACACCTTCAGCACAGGATTTTCCTAAATTAGACAATTCCATAATATTTTAGCTGTCAGTAATTCCACTATACTGAAAATACTCAGAAAGTGTCATGCCCATGTAGTCGGTTTAATTACAGGTAACACTGCATAATGCTTAGAGCAGGACAATGAGTGTCAATAGACTTTGGTTCTTTTGAACTTTTTCTAAGCTCATTGAAACAAGAAATTTAACCTTTTCTACTTAAAAAGAAGAAGGGTTTTTTCTTAAGAAGTAGAAAATGGAAAGGTGGGGTTGAACTAGATGATCTTTAAGGTCCCTTCCAACCCAAATCATTCTATAACTCTAAAAGTAATCACACAATTGTCACCTCTCAATAGATTCCTGTGTTCTGCAGGAGGCTGCAGGTAGAGACTATTCAGAAACTGTCTACAATAGGTGTCACTCTTTCTCATTTACTGACTTCAAAAAATTAGAATTTTTCAGTAAAATGTCACTTCTACTCTAATTTTGTCAGTGATACCACTCATCTTCACTAGTGCCCACCTCATTGTGGAACTGATGTTCTCATATCCAGGCTTTATTTCTGGTTTATATCTACCTTTATTTTATATGTCCAGCTCTTCAAAAGTTATTTGTATACTAGTAATCTAGAATCAGCTGAGGGTGGTTTTTGCTTTTTTGGTTGGTAGAGTTTTTTGATTGCTTTGTTTGTTTGCTTTAATGAATAAATACCTTTCAAAACATTAGGTATCTAGAAAAGAGATTTGCATTTTTTTTTAGATGAGGCATGTTTAACTCAGTCCACTACACCAGATTCCCAAGACATACCATACATTACAAGCATAATCTCTGTAAAAACACTAATTCTAAAATTATGACTGATTTAGTTTTAGTTTAGACTTGGTGAGGTTAAAGTATGACATTTGCATCTTCTTAATTTTTGAAAATGTACACAGTATTTGAGAAAATTGTGTGTTCTCTGTAAAATATGACCTCTCTGTGCCTCATCTTCTTCTTTTATAAAACTTTCATTACAATTTTTACATCCATCTTATAATTTTGAGATTTTTGGATGACTTGAATTTATTCCCACCAAGGGGCATGCTGACTTATTTGCATAAAACTTGTAGCTGTAAAAACCAAATTATGCCTCTTCTCATGAGAAAGTGTGGCATCTTTCAGAAGAAATGCACCTCAGTGTGTGTCCTATCATTATCAACATTTTTAAGTTAAATAGTTATTTTAAAAATTAAAAATTATTGCTTTTCTTTCCTAATATATAATAACAAGAACTGTTGCACTTTTGTGTGCACAGTATGACAATGAAGTCAAAAGGGTTTCTACTCCAAGCAGAGCCACACAATAAGCTGCCATGGTCTGGCTTAAAACTTATCCACCTACAAAATTTCTAGTGGAATCTTTTCAGGTGGATCAATACCACAATCCAATTTCTGATGAGACTGTAGAGACATTGGTTGCTGGTACAAAAACATAAGAGGGACTGCAGTGTTGGAGATATGGAGGATGGACAACAACAGAGTTGCCCCTCGGTGCCATCATATATCCATTGATTCCCTTAAATATATTGTGAGACAACACCTTTAGCAGGCAATGAGGGATCCAGATTTCTAGAGGCTGCTTGTTACCTGCATGGGAATTCTGCAGAGGGAGAAAAGTGGTCTGTGTATGTGGAAGGAGCAGGGACTGAGTACAGAGACCCAGAAAGAAAGAAATTTTTGTTCAGATCCCAAGATCAGTTTTGCAGCTGTTCCTCTTCTTTTTTTTTTTTTTTTTCTTTTTTCTGTATGCTTCAGAGCTCATTTCTTTCGTTAGAAATATGTTAAGCACAAGACTAGTCATAACCAAAAACACTAAGTGGAAGCTGATTTCAGATAGAGCAGTGAACTCTTTACCTCGCAATGTACCACTGATGAGTTTTCTGGGAAACTATCATAAGATATGCACTTTTAATCTATGATCTATTACTGAAGTGTTTACTTAGTGGACTTATCTGAAGGAATTAACATCTCTCATAAATTAATTTTATTTTTTTCTACATAACATACAGTATGTGATAAGTCACGTGTTCCATGACAGAAGTGTGACTTGACGTAAGGAAAAAAGTGTGGATTAATGAATGAAAATGATGTAAACCTAAAAAAATGTAGAAGCAATCCAATTACCTTTTTTTCCTTCCTGATCAATCTTCTAAAGACAAAGACCTCCTCTATTCTTTTAAAATATAATTCCAACAACTATATCCAGATCAGAAAACTTAAAATATAGGTCATCCATCTATTGTATGTGAACTACATGTATATCTCTATGTTTAAAAGTAAAAATAAAAGCCCAAGAAAACCGCCATCATGACTAAAGGTCCAGTCACTCCAAATCAGTCAAATCAGTATGTAGTCCCATCATTTCTTAGTCTCTTCTGTGTCTTTTTTTTTTTTTTTCTGTTTGTTTTTGGAGGGGGGTTTTTTATTTTGTTTTTACTATTTTATTCTTTCTTGGTCAGTTATTTCAGGCTGTAGACAATGTGTTAAGTTACTGGATTTTCATGCTTTGGAAAGCTGCCTTGAATCTCTATTCCAAAGCACAATTCCTGTCTCCAAGCAAAAAAACAAACAGAGAAAACAATGACCTTTGCAGCTACCATTTTGAAAAAAGTCTGTAAATGTTGTTAAGAGAGAAGCCAGAACCCTGGGACGGTGAAATAGAAGAAAATGAAAATCTTTAGTGCTGCAGGGAGAAGTGTTTTGCCAAAAGATGGTGGCAGCACATCCTCTGCTGGGTTTGTGTGGGCTCTCTGGGCACAAGGAGTGGCAGCAGCAGAAGGTCATGCTGAGATTGCTTGTGATGCTGGATGACTCATTGGAGAGAAGAATGATTGTCAGGCAACAAATTCCAGCATTTTAATCTTCTGACTGGTCTCCCAGAGACTCCTATTGCCTTCAGCACCATGTGGAAACACAGTTTTCTCTGGGGTTCTGACTCCCTTTTCCAAAATAGGCCCTCTCAGCAACTCAGCAGTGAGATGTTAAGAATTTAGAGGACAAGCTGTAAATTTCTGGAAGAGATCTGCTGCAAGAGAGGTGAAATGACTGCTGCTGCCAGAGACAAAATGTGCCTCAACAGATGGGACACCCTGACAGACTGCAGCACCCCAAAAATGGCCCCAGATCAATATTCCAGGACATGGAATACCCCTGAACTAGGTAGAAAAATCAGGGCTATGGGAAAGGAAAATACTTCTTCAGACAGATATTTTCAAACTGCCAGAACCTAAAATAGCAATCCTAGAAACCTGAGCAAGGATGATCCCATTTTATTAAGGTCAGATGGAAAAGCAAAAGCCCCTATTAGGAGTGATAAGAGACAGGCAAATTGAATAGTATTGGAAAGATAACAACAGAAGCAAACAGCCAATATCCAAGCCATCTAGACTTTTCTAACACAAACCAGGGCTGGACCCACCAGTAGTTTACTGCAGGTTTGGTATATTTTCTCCTGAAAGTTTTTCTGCAGAAAAAAATCTGAAGCCCACACAAACCTCAGTGCTCTCACAGTTTTTCTACAGTGCACAGCCAGGTCATCTTGCAGTGTTCACTGTTCTTTGTCCTTCTGGAGCTGCTGCCTGAGCTATAAAGTGAGACCCTGCCACAGCTTTTGCTTTCATGTGTGAAGAACCACAAGAATTAATTATATTTGCAGTGTCCAGCCTACCTAGGGATACTTGAAGCTATTGTTATTCAGAACATATGTTCTATGCTGTGCCTGAGTAGCCAAATATAAATTTGCATTTCATTGATACAAGGTTTTGTTTTCTGTGGCTTTGAGATAGCTGGTACTCTTTCTCATGGGACAGAGGTCTTCAGGATAGCATAAGGAACATCTCCAGAGGGTTTTGAGTAGAATAACATTATTCTTTGATGTAGAAGGAATTGAACCAGTTAAGTTAAAAAACATACTAAAGAGTATAAACATCTGATGATTCAAACTGCCATTGTTTTACCAATAAACATGCAAAGTAATTTAAACAAACAAACAAAAAAAACGCCAAAACCCAAAAACCAAAAAAACAAAAACAAACAAAAAAAAAAAAAACCCAAAACACACCAAACCCCACAACCCACACACCAAGAAAGGAATCTGAAAATGCCTGCTAACTACTGAGCCACCCAGACACCTACTTATATGACTGTTCTATTTTCCTAGCAATGGCTTGCACCTCCATCCAGCACAAGCATTTGAGTGTGTACCCCCAAAATAAATCTAGTTGCTAAGAAAGATTACTGATTCAGAGTTGTGAAAGATATATAAACAAAGATGTCTTACAGGTAAAAGAGACATCTGTTCACTCTGCAATAATATGATTCTCTTCCTGGAGTAATCCCACAGCTTTTGAACATACCTCAGCAGTGTAGGGATAGGACTGAAAGCACATCAAGGAGTTTGACAGGTGGAATTCAGTGTCTGAAGGTGGAATTCAGACATTAGTTTCCAACACATTAGAGGAATTGCAACGAGGTCTGTGATGTTTGCAAGCCAGTGTTACAGCTTTACTCTTACCCTACCTAAAAGCATGAGCTGATTTCAAGTTGTGGTGTGATCGTGTTCTGAATTTGGGGCAAGAACATCTTCCGTAGAATTGGCCCCAAGTTTAAAGTCACAAGTAGTAGTAGGCCCATGAAAGGTATCTTAATCTGGACACTCCTCACAGCTTCAGCACCTAGATCCTCTCCCTCCAGCTTTGCCCCATTGCACAACAAGAGACTGCAGGACACCCTGCAAGATGTTCCAGGGAAACTGAACTTTGACTGAAATAGATAGGTTCTGTTACAGCCAAGGAAGGAAGGTTAAGAGCAAAAAGTGTCTTTGCAAGTATGACTAAGCAGGGAGATTTACGCTGAAGAAAGGTCTCAGAAAAAGAAAAAGGGGAGTTTGGGTTGTAGAAAGAATTAAGGAACAGCTGAGTTCTCCAAAAATACAGTGTTAACAAACTCTAGCAGCAGCAGCAGTATTCCTGTGCCAGAAACTCAGCTTCCTGTTATAGGACCCAGTTGCTATAGAAACTTCCAACTGGGAGCTAAATAAAGTAATTTCTATGCTAGTGTTGGTGTCTGTAACTTCAGCACCTGATGCTAACCAAATTGTGCTCAATAAACAAATTTAAACTCTAAAAGCCTGCAATGAGTTCACAATGTTTTCTATACAACTGATTAATCCCAATTGATCTTGGCTTAGAACTCAAGAGCATGAGAAATCATAGAAACAGATAAAAGACTACTCCATACAAATATACCTCTCCTTCATTTTTTATTTCCTCCTTTTCCTACATACCTCTTTATTATTTTTTGTTTTTTTTTATTTTATTTTATTTTGAAACTAGCTTTTTGATGAGTAACCTTGTAGTTGAGCCTGACATCTCTGATCCTCTTTAGACAAATTAATTCTGCATTTAACCTGTGCTTGCTCTTGCATCCCTTTCATATTTCATTAAACATTTACTTCAGGTTAAAAATTTGAGAAGGAATGTTAACAACTGAGTGCAAATCCTTCTTCCTAGATCTTCAGCACAGGGTCTCATGGATGAGGCACAAGGGACAAGTTTGCAGAAGCCTGCACAGGCAGCTCATACCATGGGAACTGTGAGAAATGCTCATCTCCCAGGGAACATGGACATAGATAAATCTGGTGAACCTGGATGCCAAGACATTTAGGGTTAGAAACACCTATTTAGAAAGGAGAAATTATTCTTGTTATTGTTATTACTGTAGCGCTTACCTGTACTGACTAGGAAACAAGATCACCTCAAATGTTTCAGAAAGCAGACTATTTCATCTTGGCATTAAATACAAGTAGAGTTTATTAGAATAAATAACACTGGTGCCATGAACAGTCATGTAGGACAGATTTAAACGTTTCCAGAATTGTTTTGTTGCTGTTATAGAAGCTGCTTGAATATTCCTGTGACATCTGGCAAGAATTGAAGCTAAAAAGGGTGCCACAGAGCCATGGCAGTGTGTGATGGGTTGGATAAACCCCCAAAACTTAGATTAAGGCCTTAGTTTAGTTAGGCCTGAAACCAAATTTAGCAGGCCCCAGTTTTTTGGGCCATGGGGCACTCCGTAGATTCAGAGGGGTAAGTATCACCTGACTTAAGCAACCAAAGAGGTATTTCATATCATCTGACGTCAAGTTGAGTATAAATCTAGTGGGGGAGGTATCCTCGCTCTCTTGCCCTCCCTCTCTCCGTGTGGTGGGGTGGGGAGGACTCCCTGTTGCTGCTCCCAGAGCGACAGGCCTGGCCGCTTCCCTGCCGAGATGCCCACAGCAGTTCTGGGCTCTGGGAAGTAAATACTTTTGTTTGATATTACTTGATATTACTTTGATATTACTTTGCTGGGTGCTCTGGTGTTTAGTTTTGTTTTGTGTGGGTTTTGGGTGGTGGAATCTGTGTGTTATTGGGGTGGACAGCTCTGGATGAAGTTGTTTTTTTCTTATATTTGTACGTATATGTATTGTAACTTTCCTGTAAATATATGTATATAGTTTTTTTCCAGTTTCAGGTTTTTTTTCCTTCCCTCCTTTCACTGGGACCGCACGGGTCTTGGGGGGGGAGGTTTGCCATTTTGCCAAGGTTGAACCCACAACACAGTGACTGCCCTCCCTTTGGCAGATTGGTCAGTCTTTTCCTTTATGGTCTGAGTGCCCAAGTGTGTGAAGGAATAGGTTAAACACCTGGGGTACATTTCTGGGGGAAGAAAGCAGAAGAGAAATGCAGCTGTGGTGGGAGGTGGAGGTTTTCATCATTCCCAGCAAAGGTGAACAGCAACAGACATCACCTTATCCCTTGATAGACGAAGGGAGGAGTCTGAACTGACAAAGAGGTGTGGAAACCTGAGGCTCATTCACTTGAATCAGAGATAAAAATCAAGGGAAGGGAGAGGCAAGCAAGAACAGCCCAGCAGTTTCTGTAGGAGAAGGACCAAGAAGCAGAGCTGCTTGGAAGAAGCCAGGACAGACACACCGCAGTGCCCAGCAGCCACAGGCGTTTGCTGGGACAAGAGCAGCAGTGGCTGCTGGCACAGGGTTGTCCAAGGCCTCAGGGACAGGCTGAAGCAAGAGCAGGGCTTAGGAGGACTTCAGTAGAGGAAGCTCAGATCTTATGGCACCTCTCTGACACATGGTGGGTGGCTGGGCTCAGGCAGGGGGTGGCAAGCAGCCGGGCCCCCTGTGCCAGGTGGCTGGTGACACGTAGATCCCTTGCAGGCTTTGGCAAAGTGACACAGGCAGCTGGTGAGCACGAGCTGCCCGATGGCTCCCAGGCAGCATCAGGCAGGCAGCCAGGCTGCCAGCTAAGTCTGGAGATAGTGGGCTCCTGGCCCTGACAGGAGAGAAAGGTCTAGCTGGTAGAGCTACTCGAAGAACCTTGCTTGAGAAGAGCTGGTCAGTAAAGTCTTTGTTTTTTCAATAACCGTATAAACCAAGGCATTATGCATGAGGTTAAAGTTTTTGGAACAAACCTGGTGAGTTAGGCTGGACTTTGAAAGCTTTCAGTGATATTTCTTTCATCCAAGTCAATGTGATTACATCTTAATATAAAATTAGCTGGGACTTTGGAAGAAGAGCTACACTGTTCGTATCTTGTCAGAAGCAATGTGTGTGGGATGCATATGCATCCCAAATATGTATATGCATCTCAAATATATATATGCGTGTGTATACACATAGGCATATATATGTACAATTCCCTGTTCAATATATTGAGATAGTGGCTGCTCAGAACTGAACTGAATTCTACTGCTCATACCACAGCCAGGCATTAAGCTGATCATGCTGAAGTAAATGGAGTCCAGGAAGACACTTCCTTAACATAAAAGTTGTGTCTGCAACCCCACTGACTTCAGGAGAACCTAGTCACAAGCTGAAACTGTCACATATGCTTGAATGCTGTGTTGAATAAGAATGAGCTGAAATTCACACATTAAATTAGACCATACTTTTAACTGCTGTCACATGTAGGAGACACTTCCAAGCATTTGGATGACAAAAGATCCCATGAGGAGAAGACAGGGGAATATCATTAACTATTTATTTCCTGTAGGGAGAGATTTACCTTGGGGAAATAAAGAAGACAGAAAGGTCAGAGTCCTAAAATGGGGAGGCCAGACTTTCTAGGCATAGAAATATACATTGTCAATAATGAGGCATAGACATCTTTGGAGGGAGGCTCATAGCAGGGAGCCATAAGGGATGATCTGGAATGCTCCTGTCACGGGGGTTGGTAGGGAGCCTGGGGACTTTAGGCCCATAGTTTGGTCATACAAAAGTACATACAACTTCACCCTCTTTGGTGAAACAGAGGCAGCTATTGTTAGCTCTAAAATATAAGTAAACTGCAAGTGGAGACAACTTGCTTTTTTTTTTTTTTTTCAGACTGGACTGTAAGGAAGACATCCTTGAGAGCTCAAGAAAGATTTGAGTGTCTTGCTTTAAACAAAACATGATTTTGATTTTTTTTTTTCATTTTAAGAATTGACACTCAATTCTGATGTCTTTTATTCTTTTTAGTATCTATTCTCTTTGCACAAGTTTATAGAAGACTTGAAGGGATACTTAAGTGCAGTGATACAGATGCAAAGCTACCTGTTTTCATAGAAATGCTGCTTTTTTCCTTGCTACTTCTAAATCAAGTCTTTGTACAATCTACACACATAGTGAGTCACAGCTGAACTTCCACACTTTTTTGTTGTCTTTGCTATATGCTTTGCATATAAGACAAAAGGGCCACACTTCAACACCTCTCAAAACCGGAAAGCAAAGTTTGTAATCCCCCTAAAATTGCTTGCCTTCCCTTTTTGTCCTTTGTTATCTCAGACTCTCCAGTCACCACGATATCCCTCAATGAGTAGGGAACAATATTGTTTATTTCTTGCTTCCAAAAGCTTCTAAGAAATTTAGCTTGCTTTTTTTCTTATTGGTCACTTCTTTCCTCTTTGTAACGCTATTGCACATTACCTGACAGCTGTTGTAGGGAATATGTATTTTAATTTGCATTCCTGACACTTAAGTTCAACCACTTAAAGTATTTGTGCTAAAAAGCATCATATATTCCCTGCCATAGCTCTTCCTTCTGGCAGGATCCGAGTTTCCAAATACTCACAAAACCAGAAAGTTGCAAGCTGGTCTCTTCCCTGCCATCTATCTCAGGAATCACGCCAAGCCTTCAGGTCTTTTTCTTGTGAAGTTACAAGGAAAGACAGAACTATTTAACTTCCAAAGGTCCTACTCAGGCTGCGTGCAAAGAGTTCCATGCAAAGAGGTCCCTATATTTGCAGAGACTGACTGAATTGGGGTTTCCTTCTGGACCACAAAGGACTTTCTCTGGTGAATTATTTTCATTAATAGATGGCAAGAAACACTTTTCAGTGCAGCATTTTAGCCATGATGACCATTTATTTAGAAATGGAAAAAATCTTAATAATTAGTATTTACCTATAGATTGTAGAAAGAGACAGTCCCACATTGATGGCTTGCACTATTTCTTCTTGTCTCTGATTTCTCAAAGTTTCACAAAGGCCTGTCTTACCACTCTTCATTACTAGTCTAAACAAAATGAGAAAATAGTGTGATAAAATAAACTGTGGCCTAAAATATGCCTACTTAATTTTATATGCACTAGGGGTCATCAATGATTACTCACAGCACGTTAACTTTAGCATGTGCATAATTATTTCCAGGATCAGTGAACAACAGGTCATCTTTCAATACACAGGAAGCTTAATGAGGGATGAAAAGTTAAAATCCGAATTACTGTGAAATGTGGGACTTCAAGATATATATCTAAGGGCTTGCAGGTTACCAATTATATTTGTTCTCTGAATTTAAACTGAAAAATCTAGCTAACCCTTTTAATATTTTGGTTTACTGAGTATTGCTATACGCAATAATCTGATGTACCTAAGCACATTTTACTTCAGAGGTGGGATAAAAAGAAAATGGTATTTTGAGGACATAAAATTTATTTATTAAACGAGTTTAGGTTTGTTAGTGGGAAAATCATAAGAAATTAGGGAAAAGGTTTAGATGTTATTGGAAAGAATTTCTGCTACTTCCCATCTTATATAATATTTTTTATTTTTACATGTCAACCCCACCTTAAAGAAAAAAGACCTAGAGGAACAGTATGAAATTTCTGCCTGTTTGTGAAAGAAACACTATTGCTTTGTTAATTTCTTTTATAAATTTGACCAAGTATTATCTTTCTTCTTTTTAAATCTCACACTCTGTTTAATTTAAAAAAAAAAACAAAACAAACAAACCAAACTTTTAACAGTTTCCGAAAAATTATTGTGAGAAAAATAATTGCTTACAGGGAACCCTTTGTGTTTCTAAGGGGCAAACTGAGCTGATACTTTCAACTCCTCACATGCCTGTGATGAGATAACTGGTAGCAGCTGTTGAAGTGGGAAAGGGTACATCAGGGTCTGCTTCCTCTAGAGTTGTTGGGTTCCACCTGCTGTCTGGGATGCAGGAGGGTTCTGAAGCTCTGGGTGTTCAGTGTGGATTAGCAGTTGGCTGGGCCAGGAACCCTGCAAGTAGAAAGAGGTAATGTTGTCTTTGTTTTCTTGAGCTGTCTTATTAGTGAGGGGTTTTTTTTGTTTTTTCCTGATTATCTCTGCAGAAATGCGCTTGTTGCCCGTAACTTTGATTTTTAAAAAGGTTCATGAGTGCATTCCCTATGGAAAGGGAGAGGGTTTTCTTCTTGAGTTGTTCATGAGGATGATTTTTGTGGGTTTCTTTCTACTATAAGGGTAACTTAGCTACTCAACTATTTCCTTCTTGTATTTCTATTTTGACAGACTTGTAAATTCCTCCCTGCATACCCGTTCTCTTTTCTCCTGCATTTTGATGGCATATGGGGTTTGGGGGAGAGGCAGAAGGAGGTGAGAGAGGTTACCTTTGCTGTGGAAGTGCTTTAGTTATAGAATATGAGGGTGTATGTTTTAAAACAGCTAATTCTTTCTCTACAAAAATGAGGTAATAGTCTCATAAAGAAATAAGCAGGTAAAATTACCTTTCTAGGGCTTTAGAGGGTACCTACTGGAACCTGTGTTTGAATTCATGAGCACTGAAGCAGAAACTATTTCAGCTCTACCTAGCTCTAAAATTAAAGTTTACCTTGCTGAAAGTCAGTGTCCCCTTTGTCTATGGACAAAGGCTACAGTATTACAATGATTTAATCCAACTAAGTATGACTGTGGGAAATGCAGAGTTCTCTGAAAGCTAGTGGAGGTAGCTCTGCCTATGTTTTGATGCAGAACTGTAATATCTTTGGTATGGACATAATCTGCTTTCTCAAAGGCAAGTCTCCGGGGTTTAAATATATATGTATTTAAGCATTTTTAATGGAATGCAAATGAATACAATAAATGCAGGTAAGAATAGTAAAATAAACCTTATATCAGGGCTTTAGGTGAAGCTATTGCAGCTGGAAAAGAAAGAAGAAAAAGAAATCAAGAAGTTGTAAAGATAGTGGCAGCAGAGCTGAAAACACTGATAACCGATTCGTTTAGGCAAAAGTGTGGGGTCAGGGAGGCTTCTTGAGGTAATTATCCTGTAGGACTAAACTTACAAAGAAACTTCATTTTTGGCAGCTGAATGGGCAAGTGTGAGAAAGGAGATTACGGACCTACACAAGGTCTGAAGTACCTGTGGGAAGGAGTGGCTGTGTTTCTTGAAGGATTGAATGCAGCTACAAGGCTGACCAGGAGGTAAAGACTTCAATGGGACAAGTGTAGGACTGGAAGGTAATAATATACAATACTACATGATGTTAGGATAGAGAGAATATTTCATGAAGTTGATCTAATGAGCTAAGAAACATGGGACTAGAATTACTTATATCTTGGTTTATTTTGTATGGAAGGTTCATAGAGGGGGATGTTTGTCAGTAGCAAAAAAAGAGTAAAATGAGGATTTAAGTGACAAGATGGCTCACACTGCTGCAATTGCCAAATCTCATCAAGGAACTGTTGGGGAAGTTCAAGTTCCCTGAAGGATCTAATTTAGTCAAAAATATGTGGGGCAATGGAAATAGTAAAGGCAGGATTCCACTTAGATCCAAGTTCATGGTTGTGACTACTTAATATGAATGAATCAATGCTGCACATACCTGGTTATTGGAGCATATGAATGTTTCAAGTTCTTAGTAAGTGAATGGATGTAGCACCTATGAAGCATAACAATTAATATGGTGAATAAGACATGACTTTAGTAACCTCTAAAAATATTTCCTAAAATCCTTGTCTAAAATGATGAATGTGAAACACTTTTTAAACACTGGAAAGTGAAAACCTGTGTTCTGTCAGATGCAGTGGTTTTTCCAGCAGGCCTGACTGATGCTTGAAGGACTGGATTTTACACAGCATAGTGACTTCCATATATGTCTATCCATGGTTTTCAGTTATCGTGTTGAGGAATACATTCAGTGCAGGTAGCTTGGGGTGTGGCTGCAAGCTGAGCTCTGGGTGGTAGGAGGCTGTGAACTGCTGACTCTTTGGCTAACAAAGGGCCTGGGGACCTGTGGCATAGCCAAGTGATGGACACTCAAAGGCATGGCAGTGAGAGTGACATTTTGGCTTGCCTGGACTGTGAGGGGATTAAAGTCCAGGCGTCTTCTTCAAGACTAGGTATCTGAGTCTCTGCGAAGGGAAACCTGAGGTTGAACCTGTGAGGAAACCTGGTCTGTGTGAGTGGAGTATGCAGGGAGTAAAGAGGGGACCCTCCAGGGTGCTGGAACCGCTGCTGTGAAGGGGGGCTTTGGTCCCAGCAGTGAAAAATCAATGGTGGTGGGAGTGTGACTGCCAGAGAGTCCTGTGAATGGTCACACTTCGAAGTTTCCTTAACAATAGGAAAGAGATATCTGGTTTTGAGAAGCTCTTGGAAAATCCCTACAGACATCCTAACTGAGATGTTAATTTTCCTTTCAAGAGCCCTAGGCTTGTCATTGACATTAAGGGAGTACTGAAGTGCAACAACAAACGTTCAGGCAGGTTGCTGAGATTATCTGCTTTGCTAACCAAAATACAAAGAGGCAGAACAACACATTATTGTGTGTGCATTATCCTGCTCATAAGGGTTATTACAAAACAACAGAAGAGTGTCAGAGACTAGAATGCAAGCTGTTGCTTAGAAAAAAACATCACGTGAATTAAATGTGCTTAAGGAATGTGAAACAGTATTTATACAGCAGCTCTTCTACCTGGGACTTCAAACATTAAGCATGAATATGAAGCATTTGCAGTGATCACAGACATACTAAGGGAGGTTGTCTAATTCCCATCCACTGCAGATGCTGACAGACAGAACACGAGATCAAAGCTCAGGCTTGAGAAATCACTTTCTCCTAGATGGATGTTACTTGATTTCAGACAGAGCTGGCAATATTCTCTCTCTGCTTACACACTTATAAGCTCTGTATGGCTTGTCAAGCCAATAAAGTCTCACTGAACTGAGACTGCTTTCTAATTATGGTATATGACAATACCTGTGGAAACTCATTGCCTTCAATAAAATTGCAGAGGTGGAACTGATTGGGAGTTAGTGAGGAATCTGGTAAACAATGCTCAAGAAAGAATAGGATTCAGCATTCTCAATCTTAGTTCAGTTCTTTGCACAGAGTTAATGAGAACAAAATCTAGTAAAACACCCTGTGTGATATGAATGGTGATACAACCCTGCTGAATATAAAGATGCCATTGCCACAAAGAGAGCTTTCAGCACAGAAGTACATATTTATATAATCAAGACAGCCTCAATGCTTCTCTAAGAATGGTTGTCTTTTTTTCTTCTTGAAACCTAACATTCAGTTCTGTCGTGTTGCTCCAAGAGCACAACAGGTGAGGTTTCAATCCATGCAGTGTGGAAGTCATTATTTCTTGCTTCTTTTACATTTTTATTTTACTCTTTACGGGCCTTTTTGTTTTTGCTTTTTATTT
>VXBX01003194.1:187485-241752 GCA_013400415.1 Scytalopus superciliaris | reverse complement strand
CCCACCCCACCCCCCCAAAAAAAGGAAACGTGATGTATCATTTTGTATTTTTTGGATGGAAGTGAGGCTGATCCAGCTTTTACTAAATTAGGGTTTATTCCTATGCTTCCTACTCTATAATAAAGTATATTTATTTCCAGATCGGAGTATGCACACAGGAACTTACTCTGCCAAGCACATAATGAATGAGATGGACAGGAGAGGATCTAACAAGGACTAAGCTCAACTCTTCCCACCGTGCCCATTCATAACTGCATTACATGGCACTGAGTCACAAGACACAGTTGTCCACTAGCATATCCATCTCTGACCCTGCCCCAGGAACTCTCCTGGTCAATGCCCCCAGACAGACCTTCACAGAAATACAAGAAAATCAGTGGGGGAACAAGAACACATGTAGAACAGTTCTGTATCTGACAGGTGATTTGTTGAGATCTACTATCTCTTCTGTTGAAAATGAAATAGTTATTTCAGCAATAGCTGCTCTGTCACACTGTCTGGGGGGGAAAAAAACCCAAACAAATAAAACCAAAAATGCTTGAAATTATATCAGAAAAACAAAGATGGATAAATCTTAAATTTCCTCCATTACCAGCCTCTCTTGGGATCTGGCTGATTTTATTTCCTTCATCCTTCCCCAGCCATGTTATGTCTTATTTCAGTAAATTGGGTGTTGAGCAGTGTGGTATTCCCACTAAGGGGTAGGAGCAGGCTCTTACATTTGGTATATAGTTGTCAGTGATTTCTCTATGTTTTTCTTGATTCTCATATTATCTGCTGCGTGTCCTTTGGATTCTGTTGCCCTTCTTTGTTCCCAAACACTGCAAGTACAAACCAGGTATCTGTAAATTTACAGCCATTCCTTCATTTACAGAGCAGGCACCAACACATGTCTGAGATGTGCCTGTACAAAAAAAATCAATTCCAGACATATTGTATCAATTTCAACACCATGTAGGAACTGGCAGAGTTTAAATCTCTTAGCTTTGTACTTCTTGAATCAACTCTGTCTTTCTCTTGCATAGACACAAAGGCAGAATAATCTTCCTAACTTTGAAGGAGTTTAATTCAAGAGTGTATCTCTCTAAAGAAATTAAATAAATGTGTTGCTCCCAATTCATATATTTTCTGAGAAAAGGGGAAGATGTGACTGCTTGCTTTTGGAGGCTAAATTTTGATACTTCTAGTGACTTCTAGTGACCATCAGCTAACTTTACCCTAGTCCCACATTACCTCAGGGAATCACAATGGAATAAAGGCTTAATCTTGTTCCCATTCACGTCAGTAAAAAAATTCCCATTGCTTTAAATTAGAGAATGAGTGATCCTAAAATATGAGTCAGAACTGCACAACCCAGCTTTCATTGAGTTGGGCTTGAAGGGTCTTTCTTAAACCACAGTCCAATATATACTCACCCAAGTTTCTCCTGTGCAAAAATATTGGTTTACCAAATGAGGCCCCAAACTCTGACTCACTCCTTCCTTAACTGAGCTCCTGTTTCAGTACTGTAAATATTACCTAGGGAGTGAGCGATTTGTTCTTTCACCCCTATAGCAACAACAGTTTTTTTCCATCCCTTCCCTGAGTCTTCTCCTCTGCAAGCCCCCACGCTTTGCCCTGTGCCTTTATAGGAATAGCAAAAGCAATAAACTTTCGTTTCCCTCTATAAACATTATGAAACTGCTTAATTATTAAAATGACTGTTGTTTCACTGGAGGGAAAAAGTCAAGCTCTGCATGTTCTAATTGTTTGTTTTCTTCTCAGTTTTCTTGGCACAGGATTCTTTTATATATATATATATATACATATATATATATATAAGCTTAAGCAAACATTTTTCCACACTCAGCATTCAAAAAGTTCCTGGTGAATTAAACCAGCCGAGGCTCACCAATCTGAATGTTTCAAAGGAGACATGACAAGGGCACATGATTTCATTTTACAGTAAGATGTCTGCAGGATATCTGTGAATCTCTGGAAGAATGCAGCTTGCTTTTTAAAACCCAAGAGTTACAGTCAAAACCTTCTTTGTGGCTGCCAGGCCCTCGCATGGGGCGTTCACACAGAGCAGCTGTGCAGAGAGGCTGTGCAGGCAGGGCTGCCTCCCCCACCTCGCCACGAGCACCTCCCAGCAGTGATGCAGGATATCAGCTCCTGTCTGGAGAAGCAACCTCCTGCCGAAGAGCTCAGGCTCTTACCTCTTGCCCCAAGCCACTGCCCATGCTGGGAGCTGCCTGCAGGGGCTGCAGGCAGGAGAGAGCTCTCAGTTCCCTCTCCTGATGAAAGCTGCCAGCACGAAAGTTGATGCTCCCTTTCCTTCTGGCTTTTCAAGGCCCCTCAGGCTCTGCTCCAGCAGATGGGCAGCACAAACGTGGTGATTCTGGTATATCTGAAGCCAGCATATGCAGGGGATTTGAGTGTGCTTCATGGCTCCAGTCCAAGTGTCAGCCTGGCTGAGAGGGGTTCCAGACACAAACAAGTTCAGGACAAATGGCCAAAGTCTTTTTTCAGCCTGGAGAAAGTTGGCTTTGTGAAACATGCCCAGTGAAACCTGGACATATGGTGGCTTTAGCTGTAGAGAACTTCATGTGCATAATCCGCCTGCCCGCACTTCTGTCAGTGACAGCTGGGAGGTCACTATAATTATCCTGAATTTGGATGCTGAGTGGCACTGAGCACTTGTCTATTTGGGGGAAGAGAGAAAATCTGTTTGCAAACGGCTCGTATCTTAATGTCTTCAAAGTGTGTCTGCCCCTTCTCGCTTATAAGGACCGTGCATTGGGAGATCAGGCTAAGGATTAATGAAGTGGATACTCATCTACTCGAGGTTTTGTTAAAGCTGAGTCAGTAAACCCGATTACTCGGCGGGATGTCCAGGCTAGATTAATTTGGGATTGGAAACAGGCTGATAAAGAAATGCTGGTTGTGTTTCTCCTCCTCTGTCAGGCCTGTGAGTGGATTTCATGCATGTGGGATTTCGTGTGATCAAGCAGCTAGTCCATGAGGGAGGTTCTCAGCACTAAGAAGGATGAGATGTGTTACCCTCTAGGCTACAAGGAAAAATGGAAGGGAGGTCACTTTGTTCTCTCTTTGCACTGTTTACTTGCTATTTTATCAGAACTGGAGGTCCCTTCCTATTAGAGAATTATTTATCTGTACTCGGACTCTTGGTGAGACTGGGGAATTTTAAATTAGACAGAGACACACTTAAAGGGTCATAAAATTTCTCAAATTTATGCATCAGAGCTAAGTAACACCCAAAATATACTAAAAGAAGCCCAGAAGGATCCAGATGTAAGGCCAAGAAGGCAGTGGAGTTGTCCTGATCCTACATCTTAGAGGTAGAGCACATCATTCTGCGTGCACTACTCAGGTTATAGCATTGCAAATTTTTCAGGATCAAGAGCTTTGTGGATGGTGGCAGCCAGAGTGGGAAGTGCACAGTGTGCCCTTTCAAGCATGTCCCTCAAAGCTACACTTTTGAGTCAGTCATTCCCTTGGAAGGCAGTAGGTTAGAGGACCTAAGGGGGCTGACACTACAGGTCAGTAGTTGTTTCATAAGCAACTCCCAGAGTGACAGTTTGCAGAAGGACTTTCTGTACCCAGGGTTTTCTCCTAATAATGATGAGACTTTCCAGGAAAGTTCAGTTAATACAGAGTACATAAAAGCACGACATGGTGACCTCTGTGAGAGAACACAGCACTCTCTGCCTCAGGATTTGTCCTTAAAATGTCCAGTACCTTCAGACAAAGAGAACTGGGGCTTCCAACCTGGGTTTAACTCTGTTCCCACTCATAGTTACTAAAGGTCTCCTTAAAAGTGGATAACGTTACCTGTTTTCAGCTGTTCAGGCTTACTGTGGAAGCAAGGGACTGTAACATGGAGCAGCAGGATGGCATAAGGAGGAGGTGTTTTTAATTTTTGACTTTTAAACAACCCATACAGCTAATTTAAATAATATGCATAGTTATGTTAGACAGAATGTGTTGATGTTTTGCTCTCTTAAATCCAGAGGGCATTTTTAGGATCTGCTCATACTCTACTTCAATACTTTCAATACCAGTGCTTGAATGAACTCTGATCATAGAATCATAGAATGGTTTGGGTTGGAAGGAACCTTAAAAGTCATCTATTTCCAACCCCTCCACCTTTCACTAGACCAGGTTGCTCAAGGTCCCATCTAACATGGGCCTGAACACTCCAGGCAAGTGGCATCCACAGCTTCTCTGGGCAACTTGTTCCAGTGCCTTACTACCCTCACAGTGAAGAATGTCTTCCTTATATCTAATCTAAACCTGCCTTCTTTTGTTATCCAGAGTAAGGTTACCCAGAGTAAGGATAATGACTCCCAGAGTACTGTGCAAAATCAGAAGAATTCCCTCCAAACCATTTGTCATCATCTGTCAAATAAAGGTATTTCCCATAAAATCTGGGGGGTACAGAACTGTAAAGAACAGATTTATAGCGAACTGTTGTCCCTGCATCTGGGTTAGCACAAAGCTTTAGAAAATAAAGGACTGAAACACAGGTCTCTGCCCTGATGTCTTCCTGCAACAGTCCCTGGAGGAAAGTTTCATTTGTGAATCATTGAGCCTGCAAGTTAAATGAGCTGTGTTGTGTGATCTGTGCATTCAAGGATGGGCTCGCTTCTTACATGATATGTGTGACACCACAGGCTGTTCTTAGAGAAATAAGTGACACTTCCGCACCAAAATTGTTCAGTGTCTCTGCTTTCCAGGTCTTGCTATTGTGTAGATATTAAAAAATGGACCAGGCACAGAATATAATGTTTATTGTACACTGCAGTGAAGCTTTTCCCTGTCATACAGTCAAGTTTAAAGCTAAACTCAAATGAAGAGCAATTCATTTCCATAAAGTAAAGTTTGCAAAAGATAACACTTCCCAGACAAAGCTGCTAATGCAAATTATTTCCTCATCATCTTTGAAAGGAGAAGGTCACTTGGGAAGAGTACAGGAAAATTAGTCAAGAGTGTCTGTCCCACAGCCCTTCACAGGGAATTGGATCAGATTCAGCTTTGGCCCTGAAAAATAGCAAGAGATGGATGTTCTGCCAGCTGCCCTTTCTCCCTCCCTGCCATCAGGGGATTCTCTGGTACCAAACTTAAGCCTTTCTCCTAAGAATAATTATCAGGTAGAAAACCCTATGGACTCCTCCAAATTCCTCAGCTACAACTAATCAAGTCCCTCAGTTAAAGAAGTGCATAAGGTGTTCTTACTGGGGCTGACAAGATGAAGCCACTCCTGGAGAACTGACAGGGCTTAGCCCATGCTGGTTTTGGCCAGCTTGTGCTCCACCCTGCTCTCTCATCACATGCACGAGTCATTGGCCATGCCACAAGAAAACAAACATCTCTGAATCACTAACTGGGAAATGCAGGGACACATTTTCCCGTTGCCTGGACCATAATGCACCAGAAAATCTGGCAAGGAGGATCTGGTCTGCTGGTGCTTCTTCCAGCAGAGACATATAGAAAACCTCCAAAAGCTGGAGCGTTAGAAGCACATGGTGCAACTGCTGCCTGTTTTTGGGAGGCTGGTGCCTGTGACTGGTTGGCAGATGATGGAAATGGGCATGTGTGGTACAGAGCCCAGCAGCGGGTGCAGCAGGGAAGGGGCCACTTTTGCAGGGGACAGGTAAAATGCCAAGAAGTTGGTTGGAAGAGCAAGGTGGCATGTGTGTGTTAAGAGTGAGTGAACTGGGGGAACTTTTAAAATCCTCATAAGGCATTTCCCATTGAACAGTTCTTCACTGAGCAGAGAAAATGGAGATGGAATTCAAGATGAATTTTGAAACCATTCTAGTCCAGAACAATGCAGCAAAAGCAGGTAATCTTATTTCTTGCTGTGCTTGCTCCCATGGTAGTCTTATTTGGCCCATCTACTGTTTGGAACCTTGTGTCTAACATTGCCTGGAGGGTATTTAGGGCTCTGAATGCTTCTGGCTGTTGCATAAAGACCCCGGCTACTTTAAACTAGTATTAATTCAAGACCAGCATGAAGAAGAACTGAGGTCAGTCTGTTTTTCAAAAGGAAAAATCTCTTGGACAAGTCTAAGTAGATCACCCTTCTGCTTAGGGAAGAAGAATAAAACCCACTTTAAACCACTGAACAGCACATGCAGCCCTAGTGACCTTCTGGGAAAGACTGTGAATTGAAACTTGTCTATGTGTTGTTTATCCAGAAGCGATTATGTAACACAAATGCACTTATTTTTCTATGCTGCTTTTCTAAAGATCTCTTTTCATTACCTTGGTTTGAGATAGCCTTTGATAGCATCTAACAGCTGAACAATCCTGATCCACACCTCTGATTATAAGAGACTAGACCAGGTGGGAAAACTGAAGTTTTGCCTTATTTGCTTTAGAGCACTTATTCTTTTTATGCTTGATCCAAAGCCCACTGGAGTCCAAATGAAAGTTTCCATTTCTTTAGGCTTTAGTTCAATACCTTTGCCAATAGCCATTTAGTCACAGCCTGAGTGCTAGCATATGTAATCAAAACAAGTCTCACAACTAGATGCTAAACAGTATTTGTGGACAGCAGGGGCTCAGCACAGACTTTAATGCTGGAAAAAGAGGCTCTCTAGGTCACTCCTGAGGTACTTTGGCAGGATAAAAACTAGTGGCATGAGTTCTCAAATGGTGTTGTCCATCTGGCACGATTTGCCCAGACAGATTGATTCTTAAATGACCTGAATGCAGCAAACTTTCCCCTAACAAACCCTGATTCTGATATTCCTTGCCTGGACTTAAAAAACTTGTGAATGCAGCTTGTTAGAGCTGAGGCATGTAGTCTCTGAAAAACAGAAACCTGCAGGCCAGTTTTGTTACAACCATTTAAACGGATTAACTCCTAGACAGACAAAGTTGGTTGCTCTATTTATTTCCCCCCCTGTTTTCATGTGTTTTAACTTACTCCCTGCAATCCCACTGGAACAGAAATCAAGCATCTCCTCATTAAAATTCAGAGCTATTAATTTTGGCATCCTCTGTGCAATAAGCAGCTTTATTTCAGATTGCACATAGCCTACTTTTTGCACCATAGACAGCTTTACAGAATAAAGTAAGATATATAGGAGCCAAATAAAAGATGAAAGGACCAGGTTGAGCTTTTCAGGCACTGGGGGTTTTTGGGTGGAAGGTTGGCCAGGACTACATTGTCCTTGTGGTCATTATTAACAGAACAGGGTTTTTAGGTTCAGAGTTTTTATTAGAGACTTTTCCCTACATTAAGAACAGTAAACACATGATTGAGGTCTTGATTTTTGAGCAAAATTACTAATTAGCCATGGATGACATCCTTAGAAATGGTCCTTAATATATATCAAATATGCAGGTCAGAAAGGAAACAAGACTCAGGTGGCCTGGATCATGAGGGTTTTTTTCCTATTTTGCTGCTTGTTATGCAAATTAAGCTTTTCTTACTGCTCCTGACTTATTGCCATGGATAGGCTTGGACCATGAACAGGTTTGATGATTTTTAATTTTTTTTTTCTCTTTTCCCTGGGCTGCAGTTTCTGTCTGTATGTGTGTTCCAATGTAAACTATTAATTTTTGTCGTTCTTTTGCACAAAGCAAAATCAAGTAACTGCATGGTTTGCGAAAGTACTCAGGAACAGTGTTCTTGATGCAATGTTGATATCTGTGTGCAGCAAATCAGGGTATCAGAGGGATCTGTGGTCAGCTCCTGCTGCTTACAGTGCAGTTTTGAAAGTTCTAAGCTTAAATCTGTAAGATTTGTACGAAGAAATCATGTGACAGAAGTAGATATATTTATTAAAAATTTACTCTGTGTTCAAGCTGAGGACACCATGACTCATTCTCACCTGGTTCTCAGATGTTGTCTTTCATCTGTGAAGCTGCTCTCTGAAAACCACTTGGCTATCTGTTGCACTTGATATGGCTGCTCCCGACCTTGTTTTTAGCACTAAATTACCTATGGCAAGCTACACGATAAGTAATTAACATAATATATGATGTTTGTTTTTATGGATAGCATGGGTTGATCCTCAAAATGCAGCCTTCAGCTTTTTGATTGACTCTCCAGTTCATTGGCTCCCATGTCATTCTCCAAATACAACGTGAAATCAGTCTCTGTTATCAACTTCAGGTTAGCAGGCAGATTATTTCTGATGAAGGCAAACCATTCTTGGCATTTAACAACTTCTGTTTCAGAATGTGGATTACCAGTTTAACAGTCTTCTGAAGCATTATCCCTGTGCTTTCCCTTGTGACTTGAGATATACAAATGTAAACTTTGGTTACAATAGGCTTTTGCAGGTGTGGTCTAACAATCACCGGCCCCTGCCTTGCATATTCTTTGTCATAGTGTTTCATACTTGTTCCTTTGCACGTAGTGTTTTATCCTTACCATAATCCATAGACTTTCTCAGCCATTTGTTCATATTTTTAACCTGGAGAATACCTTCAGCTGGGGAAAAACAATGATTTCTGGTTTGGATTCGATTAACAACTCCTGAGGAGACTTGAAGAGGATGTAAGACCCTCTTGAGGAGACTGATACAAACAGCAGACTCTCTGAAACAAAGCTGGTTTCTGTAAACCAACATACATTACCCTTTGTAGGATACTAGTCAGCCTGAAGTTTGTCTCTGGGTTTTCATGGTCATTTCTCCTTGTGTGGAGTTATTTGTAGGATATGAAAAAATCCAGAGTGTTATTACTTTATACTGTGATCATGCTTTATTACTTTAAATGATGCCAAGCCTGTGGCCCTTCACTTTTCAGTGCTGAGACCCAGAATATGACTGTAGTTTTAGGCAGCTCTTGGAGGACAACATAAAAATTTGTTCTGGTGTGACTGTAGGCAGCAGCTACATCAGTTGTGTAGGTCTCCAGTGCTTATTTTGAAAGGTACTCACAGTATCTTTCTCTAAAGCTTACCTTCACAGATTGGGATGTTTATGCTTCAAGGCAGCTATAGGAAACTGTATAGAGTGTAAATTTCATCAGGCATCACCAGCCACACGTAATTGGAGTGGCAGGAGATGCATAAATGAACCTGGTTTTGTGGTATCCAGATTTCATTTTACCAACTATCCTGAAAAAGCTATTGACCTGGAAAGCTAGTACTTAATTAAAGAGATGGTAGTAAACCCTGTAAACAAGCTTGTCCCAGATCAAGTTTCCTGCTTAAACAGGAATGAGTCTCTCTGAGCGATACAGCTCTCTTTAGACTTTGTAACTGAGAGAGGATCTCTTCAAAACTTCATTCATATGCAAGGATGCAGCACACACAACTTGATCCAGCCACTTAAAGCTGCAAGATGTTTAGTCGCAGAGATCTGTGCAGTCTGAAGAACAGCTCAATAAAGTTTCTTAAAGTACTGTAAGATCCTTAAGTGATTGATGCAATAGAAACTGACTGTTCAGTGGTGAAACACGTTCTGCTTTTCCCTGAGAAAAGAGTGTGGGATCAGACCCCTTCCCTCCTACACACAGACATACCACAGTGCCAAAGCAGACATATTTCACCTGGTTTGGCAAAGCAGTTGCTTTATGGAGAACAGCTTTGGTTTGCTGTAGCCACTCTCTGCTTCACACACTGTTTAAGACTTGATCAGCTCCCACACAGAAGCTGTTATTTTTCTCCTGTTAAACATGCTGTCCAAGGGAAAAAATACTGTGTGTTACCGCAATGCATGATCCCATCTTCTCGTGATGACCTTTTCTTAAACTATTTTTAAGTACGATTTTTTGACTGAGAAAAACTAGGTGTCACTTTGACAGCGGGGAAAAAATCTGCAGACAGGTAGACTTTATTTTTGAATTAGAAACTCCACAGGTTGGGCCTGGGAGTCTCCAGCTCCCTAGCAAAGCACTGGGAAAACTGGCAACCAGTAGGATAACATAAAGAAAATGCTGAATTTCCAGTGGTGATAGAAAATGATCCCTGCATTAACAGAATGTATCTTTCCTTACTATTATCAGCATGAGTCTTTTCCTAGACAGTAAAGATGTGGATCTGAGCTTTGGTAATAACACTGAATAAGGCAAGTCCTAAAACTATTGGATTCCTATGAATTCAATGTTCCAAATGGATCTCACTTTAACATTCATCTTGCATTCTCTCTTCATTTAATTCAGTTATTTCTATTGATAGCTCTTCCTTAGAACTGGGGTATCTTCTCAACAGACTTGAGGCAGGGTGGAATCTCTGGTCTGTTGCTTATCCCCGGAGTATGTACTGTTTTTCAGAATAGCCCATATTCTGTTTGTATCTTCCACAGCTACTAATGAGATGGGAAAATTTATCCCCATCTGCAGTGATAAGGACCCCCTTGGAAGGTCACAGCATTTGCTGTGACTACCTAGGCTGATTGACTCAGTGAAATGGCCCCAATTTGTGCTTGCTGTCAAATATAATTTGCAGTACCTTTGCAGTAATGATATCAGGAATTTTAAATATTCCCAAGGTTAGACAGTATGATTAAATCTGCTAAATATTATAACATTGCCTCCAAGAATTGGCATCCTCCCCTTCCCAAGACACACTGCTTCCAATTCTGAAGGGAAATGGTGCTAATTAATTGTATTATGAAGACATGTGACATCTTAATTCACTATAGCTACCTTCCTTTTAGGAGAGCTAGCTAATTGCAGAGCTCTTAAAAATAAAGGCTATATTAGTTATAGATAATGAACAATTGTCCTGATTGAAAGCTTGGCTCATATGCAGTGGCAAGAAATACCAGGCTAGACAATGAACTTATGTTTGTGACTTTTATTTTGATTTCACCAAATGGCATCACAATGGTGACTGTAGTACAACTAGACCCTAATGGAATGTAAAATGCAATGTGGTATAGGGTCTGTCTGCACAATGTGCATAGACCTGAAGCAGTTTTAAATAGTAGACTGCTTGCAGGACTATGGAGTTCAGCCTGAATTGATTTGATCAGAACCTGTATGTGGGTTTGCTTCTCAAATCTCTGCTGCTGCTATCCAGAATTTTCCACTAGCATTCATGTTCACCTGGATATCATGGAATCATCAAGACTGGAAGAGATCTTCATGATCCTCTAGTCCAACACTCAACCTAGCACCACAATCATCACCCCTAAACCCAAAGTGGATATGTGTCTGTTAGTCTCATCAAAGGCTGCAAAGTACGTTCAGATCCAGGATTTTTTATTATTATACTTAAAAGAGTTCTGCTGGAGGGAAGGATTTTGTCTTTTATTTCACAGGATGCTCAGTCTTTATCATCAACTTCTGGTACCTCCAGACAGAGCTGAGGGAGCTTGTACAATTAGTCCCTGCATGCAATAGCAAAGTGATATAACTCTGCATATCTCCTCTTTTCCACATCTGCCACGACAGAGAGCCTGCCTATGTTTTAGGCAGATCTGGACCAGCAGATGAATACTTCAAAAACTCTGGAAACAGAAGTCAGTCCCACAGAGTTTTGAAGCCAGCCAAATGCCTCACAGCTTCTTTGCTGTCTTCTAAAACACAAGCTTTTCATCCCTGACCAGTTCTAAGCTGTGGTACATTCGGAAGAAAATATCTTTGCAGCTCCTCTAAAGACTCTGCTTTACTTTGATCTATATACCTGCCAATACCAACAACAAAATTACTGATCTTTCCAATCCTTCTTGAATACCGGGGTTTGAACGTTTGATTTGAGGCCAGAAATAGAATTCCCTGTTCTATTCCCACAGCTGTTCATCCTTTATTATGCTTGTCTATATCACCCATCTTGAGAGGGCACACAAGGTATTTATCTTTAAGAACATATGCATATCCCAGGAATAGTTGCAAATAGATCATCTTTTCCGACAGAAGAGGTTTAACAAGGAGATGGTAAACTTTTTATTCTACTGCTTCTTACACATGGCTTTGATTATCAGCATAAGACTGGCATTCCAACCAAACATTGTCATGAAAACCCAATACACAAAGGAAAACAGGGTTTCTACCTGTGCTATCTGAGCCCATAGCAAAATCCTGGGATACAGGCAAAACTTGCAGTTGTATCCCACATCAGCTGAGGGGATGTGAATATTCTGTGGGGGATGAAATTGTAAGAAGAGAAGTGCGAATGGGACATGCAAGGATATATTATCAATATTGGGTGATACTTCCCCTTTTCAGCAACTGAAATTGCTGAGATCTCAACAGCTTTGAGCTTTTGTTCAGTGCCGTGCACACTTCAATCCTACTGTCACTGTGTGATTAGCTGCAATTTGGAGATATGCAGCTTGTTCAGAGTGACAGGTTGGGAAGCCATTTTGTCATCAGCTTTTCTTCCCCTTCAGTGCAGTAAGATGATCATTTAAGTATGAACAGGCTTGACCTTTTGGCACCTCTCAAGGACATTAATGGTCACTTAATCCATTAGTTTTCAATGCATTGTCTGCTGCCTTCTGCTGAGCTGGAAGTACTTCCAGCACAGGCCATTGTAAGTCAAATTAACAGAAGAATTTTCTAGGCATATGTTTTGCTTAAGAGCATTGCACTGTTCCTGCACGTGCTCACCACTCATTACTAAAGCACTACAGTCAGAGACACAGAAAACTGCACCAGGGAGCTGCACCAAACAGCAGGCTGACATGTCATGCCCTTTCTTCACAACGAGATCTTCCCCAGATCTGCCAACACATCTCGCTCCAGGGTCTTTTTGCGCTCTGACGTCTCCTCTGTTATTCATCAGACTTCTCTGTCCTCATGCCTTGTAAAACCCCCTAATGTCTACACTGTCCAGTCCCATTTTCATGATTGCTTCCATAGGTAATTGGTGGATGATCCATGTCCTGCAGACTTTAAAATCTCTCTCCTCCTGCTATCAATGTTACTCTACAGTCATATGCTCACACAGCGCATTTTTTTAGTCCCAGACTCCTACAGTGTTTCTTCCATCTGACACCTGGGACAGGCAACGTTGCATAAACTTGGGCCAGAATCACAAGGCTCTTTACACTACCCTCCATTAAACCTCATGTCTAGAGGCTGGATTATGGTAAAACTTGCCAAAAAGGGCAGATAAATCAGTCTCCTTCCATAGAGGAAGATGTTGGGGGTAGAAATCTAAATATCTTAGAGTGGTAGACACACTCACTGACTCACCACATTTACTTTGGAAATCACATAAGCAAAATAGGCTGTGAGACCACACAAATCATTAAGCAAATTCATTGACTTTGAGTTCTGTACTTAAATGTCAACCTTTTTCCTAATGTAGCAGCAAGACTTCATACATAGAGACTGTAAGTTAGAGAGGCAAGTGATGGTAACCTGGATGTCTTATGGTAAAACACCTGAGAGAACTCTTACCATATTCCTGAATGAGTAATGTAGAGCATGTCCTATAGCACCACCTAGCAGGCTAATTTAAAAGTGGTCCATATCCCCAGATCCCTGACTACAACGATGTGCTTGTGCAACAGAAACAGGGCGCACTTCAGTCTTCTTTCACCTTCTTTGTTAAAACAGCTGCTTCTTGAAACCAGAATCGTGCCAACATGGTAATTAGTAAAGTTGGGCTCTCTGTTTTTCACAGTTGTATTTGTTATCAGTCTCTTAAGAGAAGCCACAGTAAAAATGCAATGCTGTGCCAGATTCTTGACTTCTTGTGTAAGAAACCATTGTTTTCTAGACCTCTCCAGCTGGTACAGAAGGCAGAAGCACCAACCAGAAAGGCTTTACAAACTGACCCAACTCTCCCTCTATATTCACCAGTAGGATAAGTAAGTCTTAGTGACTCTGAGGCTTTCAGAATCCATCATCACACTGTGTTTTGGTTAGTGAGGAGTCTGGTCTCCAGTTGTCCATCATCATATGCATGCACTTTTTCTTTCTATTAATGAAGTATTAATATCAATGCCAATTTGCAAACTGTAAGTTCTGGCAGATGACCAAGCTTCATGCTGAGGCTGCAGAGCCATGGCTCTACCACCTCTTGCTGACACAAAGGGAGAGGTGAAGCTCTCTAGTGGTTTGTGGTTTTTTCAGTTGGTTGGTTTGTTTATTTCTGGTTGTCTCTTACCTTGTTAAAGCCTTAGCACTTCTCAGACTTTTCATTTGGCTTGATAATCTGATAGAAAATGACCCCTTTTTGTCTGTTACTATGTTTTCTGCTGATAGTGAGGTAGAAGTGGTGCCCAAGAGGGTCTGATGGATGACAGACCTGTCAAAAAGTAACTGGCTCACACAGAGACAGAGGTGGGGGATGTGGGATCTTTCCTCTGACTTCTCCCTTTGGGTGGCAGCAAACTATTCATCTGCCTCACCATACTGCATAAAACCACAACTTAAGGGTAGAACTGAGCCCTCTCACGAAGAAGTGTGTTTTCTTAGCAATTAGCACCTTCTTTACTGGAAGTTAAAACCAAGGTTGTCATTGCCAGCCTCTGTTCACAACTGGGAGAGATGCTGGCTATGCCTAGCCAGGCCTGTTTAGCACTAGCGTTTCTAAAATGCAGGAGAACATCTAGTAGGAAAAAGATAGAATAAGTATCTTCGTTAGGATATTTTCATGAAAGCCCTATAAAAAACCTGAATTTGAATGAGAACTCTTAAGTATTCTGTTTACAATCTTTATCCTTTCCTAGGAACTCAAATCTTGGGCTATAATGTCTAGAAACTAAACCTTTACAGGTTAGAAATGCTTCAATCACCAGCTGCCACAGAGAAAGAATGATCTGCCAAAATTAATCGTAAGGAGAAAAAAAACATGGACTGGTTTTACTTCTATTCTGCTGCACTGCAAAGCGTAATTTCCATTTGGATTGTGAAAAATGGTTACTGCGTTACTGCCTGGTTTGGGGGGACATTTAAAAACAACCATCAAGCACGGGCGCACACCTTTCCTATAGATGAGATGAAACCAGCGCTTTACTATCCAGCACCCAAACCCCAAAATGAAATCCTAACCTGGCCAAAAGCTGTTTTGTCCTTGTTTTGGGAGGGCTGCACGACCCAGGGGCAAGGCTGGAGTTGGCAGAGCCACCCGCAAACCCAGCAGGCCTTCAAAGCCAGGCTGTGGGACAGATCCACAAGGGATTACCCAGAAACTACACCGGCCGCCTGCTTCGAGCAAACAGCAACTGCAAAGCACATAAAAACCCCCCACATGTGCTATTTTCCCCCATTAGGAAGGGCGGCAGGAACAAGCCCTACGGGAGGGGTGAGGCGTGAGGGGTGCGGGCCGTACCGCCCGAGGTCGCCCTTCAAACCCCGCCCGTGACACAGCCCCGGCAGCTCCCTGAGGAGAACCGCCCCTTTCCCCGCCCCTTCCCGCCCCTTTCCGACCACATTCCCAGCCCCTNGGGCGGGTGTTCTCCCATCAGCGAGTGTGTGTTCTCCCTCAGGGGGTGTTCCCCCTCAGCGAGTGTTCCCCCCTCAGGGGGTGTTCCCCCCTCAGCGGGTTCTGGCGCTCGCACAGCCCCATCTCAGCCTCCCCTCCCTCCTGGATTGTCATTTTTCGTGCCATCCCGAGCCCTGGGGGCAGGTCCGGCCCGCTCCCCGTGCCCTGGCTGATGGTGTTTTAAGCCGGGCTTTCCGCTCGGCGAACGTGTGATTATAAAATAGTGCACTCACACGCACGTGTTGTGACCAAAGTGTGCCCAGATACCCCCGGTTTGAGCTTTAGCTGTCACAGTTCTGAGGGTTCGGTGAGAATTGAGAGCCGATAGCACCACAGAGGTGAGTGACACTTCAGCATTCCTGGGGAGGCCGCCTTGGAAAGGTGGCGGTGGCTCCGTGGGAACTAAAAGATTAAATTCGCAGGATATGGGCCATATGAATTGCCTTGTAGTTTCCAATTGCCTCCTCGTACATAAATAGCACAAAGTTTGTGAATAAAAATCAAGATGCCATATGCAGGGAGGGCTGCAATGGGGTTTCTGCACTGACCCTCGGGGAAGGTTGGAAAGCACAAATGCTATAAGGTATAGAGGGCAATTTTCCTTCTATTTTCATGAGGATTGACTATTATGAGAAGACAAATACTCCTGCCTTAGGTATGTGGCAGGACTGTTGGGCATAATCCAGTCATGAACAGAGCCTGTGCTGCAAGGGGTCAGTCCACAGAAGTTCAAAATCATGCCTGCACGAAGGATAATTTAATTAAAAAATAAAAAGAAAATACTTAGCAACTGTTAAAATTTCTATGGCTGAAGCAGGAAGACAGTGTTAATGCACCGAGGTGCATCCTGCTGTTATGGCTGTTCAGGAGACGTGTATGGATAAGCACAGAACTTCCTGCCCTGCTTTCCTTGGTTCACCCATGGGCTGCCCACCTGTCCAGATGTGCTTCCCGGCATCCCATGGACCAGGAGGAGTAATCAGTGACCCGTGTGCTTGGCAAGCACCAGTTGGTCATGCAAGAAAGGAAAAGGGAGTTCTCAGAGTGGTCCGTCCTTCCCCACGCTGGTGTGGACGTAAGCTGAGGAGGAAGTTTCCTCCTTGAAGCATTCTCAATCCTAAAGAGATGTTAGCCAGCTCTAATGAGAGGGCAGGGCACTCTGTAACAGCAGAAACTTGGAAAGTCCTTGCCCCAGCTTCACGTGAGGATCAAGTGATAGTCTCCCTACAATCATCCTCTTAGAATTGCTGCCCTCCCCCACTGTAAATGGAATGACCTTTTCAATCAGATCTAGACTACCAAGACATCATAGATTTCAAAGAGGTCATTTGGGTTTAGCATTACTGTTTTCTGGTTTATAGCTCTGTTATCAAGGAGACTTTCTCCTGAAATTGGGTTTCATCCAAGCTCTTGGCTCTTTAGCCTCTTTTTCTTAAAAAATATTGTCAAACAAATCACCACCTCCCGTCTTCAAGAGGATGTAAGAATACCACCAGTTATTACACTAAGAAATACATTTTAAATTAATACATGCTCACATGCATCATTGTTTTTATTAAGTACTCAGTTTGTGTTCTGTGCAGCATAAACATTAAACAAGATTATTCTTCCCCTGGTGCATTTACAATGTGAAAGAGCTTCATAGAAAGGAGTAGTAATAACCTATCATTAAAACACCACCTTTAAATTAATCCCATTTTGTTTTCCTGTAGTAAATGCTGGTTTGCTGTTGATCATGACTGGTATATCCTGGTATGTCATAGAGTGCTGTTTGATGATGTTACAGACCCCAGTTGTCCACTCTACCCCTCTGTGGGAAGTTCTTGTTCAGCGTGAGTGGAAGAAGAGACCATATGTCTCTCTTTCAGCTGCTGCCCCACAAAGCCCAGCAGCATAGCTGAAACCCACCTTTGATGGTACTCTACACTAAGACTTTGGTTGTGGTATCAAAGCACAGTTTCCTTCTGCCACCTCGGCTTCCTGTAAGGACAGCTGGAAATGCTCATGTCTTTAACAGCTGCAGGCAGATTCTCTGAAGCTCGTGTGTTAAAGCCCTGAGAGAAGAGACTGCAAATGGACATCCAGTTTCCACTGATTTCTGTTGGATTTAGATGCCTAATTCACTTTGGTGTCTTCATAGTTGCATAATTTTAGGGGGGAATTTTGTAGCCAATGAAATTTTTTTAAAGAGATTGGAGCTTTCCTGGGCAAAGCACATCATATGACTTAGACCATAAAAAGAACTGATGCTCCCCAAGGGAAGCAGGACTTTTGAACTGAAGGAGTTGGCAGGTTTGAAAGTTTTTAAGTTTATTTGCTTATTTAAAGAGTCACAACATGTCTGCCCTGAAACAATTTCTGCTCCAGTTTCTGCTCTGGATTGCACATACTATTTGTCAGAAAAATTATTTCAGAGACAATTTTTTTAAAGTAACTACTGAAAGCATGCTGCTTTCTGAAAATAGCTTTTTGCTGAGTAAGCTAGAACCACTGCCTGAAAGTTTAAATCTGGGGAAAAAAAAAAACTAGAAAAAAACACATACTGGTTTGGGTTTGTTGTTTTTTCTTTTGTTTTTTCTTTTTTTGTTTTTTGTTTTTTCTTTTTTTTTTTGTTTTTAATAATGAGGTTGACTATCCATCAGAACACACTCCTAAAGGAAAATTATGTCTTCTGAAACTCCTCAAATCAAAATGTGATCCTGTTTTGGAAGCTGTAGTCAAGCTTGATTTACTGAATTTAGTGTTGAGGTTAGTGATTAAAATTTTTGGAACTGTAGTACAGAGGATGTTAGTGTAGACTGATCTAATTACTAGCTCTTTCTGACCCCAGTATTTATAGACTCTAGTGGAGGGTAAGAGTAGGATTGTGCTAGTGAGGACTAGACAAGTATGTTGGGTAACATACAGAACATATGTAACACAAAGTGTGTCTTCATTGCTGGGTGAAGAAGAAGTATGGTGGCTTTAGTATTTACTGTGGGAAATTGATTTACTGGAGGAGAAGGAGAAGTTAATTCTTTGTATCAATCATCTGCGTTCCAAGGCCCAGAAATTAATGTGTATCACTTTCTCTGTAAGGGTGTTGTGTTAGTGTAAAGGAATGTTTATTTGGTTATTGTGCTCTGCTTCTTCTCATGCTTTTTGTTTTGGGGTTTTTTTTGTGGTTTATGTTTGTTTGTGGTTTTTTTAATGCTAGACAGATGAGAGACCTATTTATGCATTTAATTTGTGATTTTGTGTTATAAACAGGTTAGGATTTGACTATGGCAGTGCAGATCCTGCGGAAGACATCTGTGTGGTTAAAGAAGCACAAGATCACTGTGTTGGCTGTTTCTTGCATGGGACTGTTTGGCACTAACTTTTCCTATCATGTGTTTCCTGAGCAAACGTTCAAACTGTTGCATGAGTGCTGGTCTGAGGGGCAGCCAGCGGAGCTTTCAGAGAGGCTCTGTGGTGTGTTCCAGGATGTCCTCCAAGATACTGGTGTGAAATCCACTGACTCCTACAGAGCTTTTGCAGCTTCTGGCTTCCACCCTGTGAGTGCTGGAATTCCCTGGCTGCCTGCAGGCTCTTTGGTGGGCATCCCACCTAACTTTGATAGCACAGCTGAGGATAAAAAAGGAATAGTCAACCACGTTGTTGTGATCAATGGCAAGGCTGTAGACTGGGAGAGCAACGAAGGTGTTGCTTTGAAGGAAGCTCTCACATTTTCCCTCCAAGCTCAGAAGTTTGCCATTGCCAGAGAAGTTGTGTATTTGCAGAATGGCAGCCCTTTAGCAATTGCAGTTGTGGCTCCAACTTGTTTAGCTGGTACGTTTTTCTGTGGGAGAGCTATAAAGATCCTTCTGGGTTTATCTCATGGCCCTGTGATACTTCGGGGCATCTGTAACTTCGCCACTGCAGCCGGTGGACTGCTTGTTTATTACCTTGCTTATGACGCCATGACCCATCACCTGGACTGCAAGGCTGACAGAAAGGCAGCCATGGTTTCCCAAGACTATGCCAGAGGTGGGGTTGAATTTTACGACAAAATCTTGTTCCGCAACAGGATTCTTCGTGGTCTGATGGGCAAACAAGGGATGAAAATGTATGCCCCGAGTGGTAACCTTTTCCCAAGGCACTGGTTCAGAATAAAGTATACCCCATACACTTACCGGAGAGATTTGATTGTTAATATTTTAAGAGAGCTCCAGGCATAGGATGGGAGTGCTTGAATTTTAAACTTGTGAATTATGTATTTTGGAACACTGCTGTGCTGCGCTTTTTTTTTCATTTCTTCTGTATCTTCATTAGAATTTCGGGATTTATTTTTGCATATACTTCGGAAGGAGTTATTGCACATTCCCTGAATAAAGAATTCTCTCTTAAAATATTAAAGACTTGCTTCAAAAGTGCTCTATTCTGTGTGCATCTCAAATCACAAGACAGCTGAGGAGGGGAACTTCTCAGATACTGAACTGGAAGTTCTGTTGTGCTGCTCTGCGTTCCTGCCAGTTCAGTCTGGAAAACGGAGAGGGAAAAGTTCAACAGAGTTTGTGGGAGCATAATCATTTAAACTGGGGTGTTTGCATTTGTGTTTGCTGTTTCTCCTGTGGAACAACACAAAGATGTTTAAAAAACTGAGCAGTCTATATTGTGCAGTTACATAAATACCAAGAACAGTGTTTCTGTTCATTGTAAGTTCTTGTGCCATGTAAATTCTTATGCTGCAATCACCATTCTTCAGTAGGACACATTAGTTATGCTGCAGTTCATACCACTACAGATAGACTATTGCCAGCACCTGCATCATTTGCTTAAATCTTATTCTGCCCTCTCCAGTACATGGTGACTGCAGTATATCATGAACATTTCCCAGGAGTGGTAGTATGTAACATGACTGTTATGGGTTGATTGTTTTCTCACATGTCAGATAAACGTGTTCAGGAGAGGGTTTTTTGCTTGCTTTGGTACAGTTTTTGTTTAATTTCAAAATATATGCAGATGTATGTCACGTCTTATGTGAAAGAAGGCAAGGTTTAAGACATAAGTCTGGCATTTGGTGTAGAAACTGGGGTGGTCTGTGATGAAGAGTTGCCAAAGGAAATCATTCTCCTGCTTCAGACTAGCTTAAGAAGGTTTTGTCTGGCAGAACCATGCTTTGCCCAGGATTACTAATCTAGAAAGGTCTGTAGTGTATGGGCAATAAACTTCCCATTATAGCCTCACCTTGAAGCTTTTATGTGATTTTCAAGATTATAGTTCTTAAACTTGTGGCTCCCTCTTTTCTACGTTTCTATTGCAGCTGTTCCAGTAGCCCTCCCTGGTGACATCAGAGCAGCTCTCCTAACCTCTGTTGCCATTCTTACAAGAAACTTCTATTATTTTGTGTCTTCTCAGTCACAGATGTGCTAAGTGTCCTCTTTGTCTTGTCTTTGTCCTTTCTTTATCTGCTACAATAAGAACTGTCATGCCTGTGTTTGCTCAAAGCATTACTGAGCTCTGTTTTCCTTTTGAATCACACAGTGACATAAAGTTGATATTCTGGCTGCTGAAGCACTGGTGTTGCTTTACATTGCTGAAACATACATATAAGATGTTTGAGTTTCTGCTGAAGTAATCTGTGTCATGTTTCTGGACCATCACCTATCAGTTGCACTCGTCTTTGAAGTATCAAGTCATGAGATGCCTCTTAGGTGCTTTTCTGGCTGTAGTGCATAAGGTTATTGTTCTTAGTACAAAATTTCCTGGTCTGTGGAATAAAAAGAGGTTTTACCTTTAGGCAAGGGTCTTTAAAAGCTTTGGGCTAAATTTTAATTTGACTTGTCTTCCAGGTAAATCCAGTATTAGAGGTCATAAAACTCACGACTCAAGACTGGAATATAACTCCTGGTTTATAAATCCTGTGAGTTCACTTCATGCTCCTGTTACTCCAAGTCTGAACTCCATGAAATGTTCTCAGAGAGAATTTTGCCCACTTGGTTTATGTAGTTTAAGGAGCTGCTACTACATAAAGAGTGCAGAGAAACTGAGGCCACCTTTGAGATTTACAACAAGTAGCAGTTTAAACAAAATTAAATTAAAGAAATGTAGTGTCTTACCACTCCTTACCGTTGCTTTTCATCAAGATGCCTGCAGCTACTGCTGTTATTTAACATTCTCAGGTTGTAAAGCCCCAGTGATGCTAATGGGTTTTGCACTTGTATACTTTCCTTAAGTCTTATAGCTGGATTCTCCAAGAAGCTCCATGTATCTATAAATGCTGTGTCCCATTTACCCTTCTTTGAACTTGCTGTGGCATATTGGTGTCAGTAAGGAAGGGGCTGGCTAGTATTAAGACATATGCCCTTTCTTTCCAAAGAGATATTCTTGCCAAATGCTTACACACCTCCATCTCTATATAGTCAAGCTCCTATTCTGTCACCATCTGTGTAATCTGGAAGCATAGTGTCATACTGTCAGTATAAGGGAAATGGGAGTTGAAATCACAGCTGCTAAGTAAGATTTCCCTGAACTTTGGGAAGGTGCTCATTGTCCTCAAAAAGATTTTTATTCTGTGTGTTTGTTGCCAGGTAATTACTGCTTGCAAGGTCACCTGCTGTTCAGCAAGTCAGAAAAGCACAAGTCATACATGGCCATGACAGTGGTTGTGCAAAGTCTTTTATTATGTTGCAAATATTTTTCTGTAGGTAGAACTATCAAGGAAATCAAATATGAGTTCCATATACCGGTGATAGAAATGGTCTAGGTTTGAGAGTACGTTGAAGCAAGCACCCCAGAATTAAAGGTGGAAATGTTTCATGCTAAGAATGGTCTGACATGCAAAAGCAAGTTCATTCAGTAGCTCAAAAGAGCCCAAGTGAATCAGCCTTATAGTTTCCCCCAGCTCTGAAGCTGAAACTCTGAGGAATTTGGAAACCTTGGTTTAGTAATCACTGGCTTGTCTTGTGCTGCTCAATGAGAAAGATTTCATACAAATTTTTGTGTAGAAAAGCAACAGAAGATGTTGGGCAAAAAGGAATCGCTAGGAAATGTGGATATAAGAAATCTAAGCCAAGAAATTGCAAAAGCAAGGGTGTGAATGAAATAAATGAGCTCTCATAAAAATGGATATTGTCTACAAAAGTGAAGCTCACTCTCTGCTAAAGTGATTTAAGGATTAAGAAGTATGAGTAGCAAATGACCAAAATGAGTTACTGGTTTAAATGGATACAAAATCTAGCTTAGAGAGAGATTTGTTTGACTGGTTTATTATGTTATTGAATGTTCTAAATAACTGTAAAGAAAATGATCCTTTTTTATATAAATGCAATGATTGCTGCTATGTAAAGCTTTAGTGGGTAATGCTGCAAGACATGAGGGCCACCTAAGTGCTCTGATCAAAATTCCCACTGGAGTGCAAGAAATGCACTCCAGGGTCTGGCTCACATGTTTCTTTATCTATCCTAAAAATTGTGGTTTCTAGTCATGGAGACACCTTCAGCTTGTTTAATGGTGAAAATCGTAATATTGTCATGAAAGAGCAAGACTGAGAATGAGACAGTTTTCCTGAAGACAAACAAGCTGTGGGAGTCATCTGATTTACAGCAATTTCTGAATCAGCTGCTATGGGTATCTGGCTTCTCTTGCATTTTACAGGAAGCAGGAGCTTCAGAAGTGGCTTCCAAGAGGGAAATCTCCACCTAGGTGGCATGTGAGTAAAGAACGTCACCTGTGGTATTGCCCAGAGGGTTTCAGTTGAAATGTAGTGGTCCTTTAGAAAACAGCCTTTTTTATTACTGTAGAGCACTGCTGTCTCCCCTTTTCACATGGAAGTGGTTTCCAGAACTTGACAGGTAGGATGGTGAGAGAGCTGACTGCGGAGCTGTGGAGCCTCTTGTCCTGCTGGGTAAGGTGGGGGTGTTGGGAGAGGTGATGCTGGGAAATGAGCCTACTGCTGTCGATTTGCCCTTGGCTACAGCAGTTGTGAAACAATCACAGTGACAAAGTGTGGCTTGGGTGGAAGTGAATTAAAATGTATGAATTAAATCATCATGACTGAATCACGGGCGGCTTTCACTAAAGGAACAGAATCCATCATGGAGTGAGTGCTATATGGAGCTGTCGTGGGCATCATTAAGACAACTGTAGGCACCTCCACTATGTGGAAATGCAGTTCTTAGCAAGCTGCAGACATTGAGGCAACTGTTACCCATTCATGTTCAGTAAAAGCTTCATGTAGCAGGTGTGATTACATTAATATAAAAATTACTAAGTTGCAGACAACCTGCTGTCCATGCATCCAGTTCCTCTTTGATTTCATTCAGGTCAGCTGTAAGCTGTTATTGAAAGGCAGAATGCACTATTGAGCAGAGGAATGCCAACATAGGAAGACACAATTAAGATCTCAGAATAAGGAGAACACCTTCAGGAAGAGAAGAATTTGGTTGTTATCAAAACCAGAGTTAAGAACAGAAAAACAATGTAATTATTCTCTAGGAACTGGTATGTTAATAAATGTGAAGGAGCTGAAAAATGGCTCATGCATGTTTTGCTGGGCATTTTTTCGCTGAGAATATATTGGTTTTTTAAACTGAAGTGAGTGTACTCAAGCTGCTCAAACTGCCAAATCCATAAAGTGGAGAAAATTACTAAAATTTGGCTAGAAACCAGTCTGTCTTTCCCATCTGGAGAAGTACAAGCCAAACTCTTAAGCTTCATAGTCAGAAATGATCACTGAAACGTCTCTGCAGTTGGGAGTTTTCACTCTCCTCAGTCAGACTAAGTTTGCCAAAATCTATCCTGGTCTTCAATCTTGAGAGAAAGAGTGCTCTTAAAAACTCGGTTTGTGTCCAAAACTGCTCTGTAGGAAACACAGCTAGCCCAGGTGTATCATTTTTATGCCCCCACACTAGTTTTGCTGTACTTACTGCAGGAAGCCTTTGTGGTGCTCTGTGCATGTGCTGTACTTGCTGTAATGTGACTTCTGTTTAATAGTGTAACAACTATTAAAAAGACTCCCTGTGATTAAGTATATCTGGCCTAAATTTTGAAGAAATAATTGTCCCTCAAATCATGCTTCCTAGAGAACTTTCTTTTAATTTTTTTCTCCCATGGCTGAACTTCCATCATCTGAAAGGCTGGTCCCTTTTTCAGTTCTGATCCTGTTACTGAGGATCAGTAGCTACTGTGGTCTGCAGGAGCATTATTATGTTAATGTAGTCAAGGTGTTAACAGCTTCTTTCAATATAAATGAGTAACAGGTGAAACTGTGTCCTCCTCGTGTGTGGCAAAGCTACTTCTGCTGTAGATGTCTTGCAAAACAGCAGATCTCTTTGGGATGACTAATAGTATTTATAAAACATAAAACAATGCAAACCCAATCCCCGTTTCACAATTCTAGCAGTTCTTGCAGAGGGAACAGGAAGAAAGGATATGCAGTATACAAACAACTTTTATGCAGTAGCAGTTCAGTGTTTTCGTGCAGACCTGCTGACCTCTGCTAGCTTTGTTTCTATCATTTGCTGAAAATTTCCCAGTGGAAATGTTGTTGTTTCTTCATTCTCTGTTCCTTTTCATTTCCCCTTCCTCTGCTACTCTAATTGCTTCTTCTGCCTGCTGACTCATCTTGCAAGCTGCTTCAGCTCGTTCAGATGAGATTTGTGAACTTTAAGTTCTCACTTGCTGCTTGCACTTTCATTTGCTCTACCTACTTGCTCCTACAGCACTTAATAGCGAAAGACCACGGCAGCTTGAGCTTCTCCTTTGTTTTTACTACATTTAGCCTACATGTTTTTTGCAGTGAAAAATGCTTTTGACTAAATGAAAAAATAGGCATTGTTATAAAAAACCTTCTTGTTTTGCCACGAGAAAAGAATTTAATGTTGCTTTTGATTTTTCCAATTAGCATTACTTTTTGAAAGGTGTATTTCTTTTTTGGTGTCTATGGCGCACAATTCACTTCTAATTTGCCTCTATAACTTTTAAGATGCTATTATCCTTAGGCCTTAGAAACTTTGTTTTCTGTTCCTGAAAATTGCAGGGAGTTTCGTATACTTCTGGCTAGCTGATATATTGAGAGTTGAGAAATAGTAACTAATGTGGTGCTATTAACTGCTTACAGACTGCAGTGGAGCAGCCCCTGATTTAAAGGATTTGAGAACTTTGACTGAGCAACGTGTGGCTGTTCAATACCATGCTGGCTCTATCACGTATGGTGATGCAAAAAGTCCATGCTACTACTTATTTCTATCCAGAGAAAATGGAATTTTGCAGAGTTCTATTGCAACAAACGTAACTGTCAATATCAATGTGAATCAACTATGCCTAAAGCCATAATTTGTGGTATAAAAATTAGAAGTGGAATTTTCAGAAGTGAAAACTAGTAAATTATAGAACTATAGTTATTAAAGAGATTTAACATATGTTAAAGATAAAACTATAACCTGTGTTACTATTTTAAAGCTATATTGATTCTTGAATTAATTACTGTACAATGAAACACTGGATCTATTTCTCAGGGGAGACTGAAAGTTTAGATCAAGCCATGTTGTAAATAATGCTGCTGATTCTGAAAAAAACTTCTTTTTTTTCCTGCTTAGTTTCTAACTAGACTGTAGGAATCTATATAAATATTTCAGAAAACAGAGCAGAGGAAGAATTATTCTGAAGAAAGTTTTCCGTGTAAGATCTTTTCTCATATGGGATGAGTTTCACTGCCTCAGTGACTGTGTTTTAAAAGCATGTTATATAATTCTCTGTAGATACCCATAGACAGATGTATTTATGGTTTTTGGAAACTTCATGTAATTTAGGCATAAAACTTGAAGTGTGTTTTATAGTTCCTCATTAATAATAGTTGAGAATTATGCTCATCTAAGGCAGCACACATAAATTCTTAATGTTCAGACATTCATTATATGCCTGTGATGGTTAGAAGTTGCCATAGGAAAATAAAATCCAGTGATCCCAAAGGTTATTTTTTTATATATTCTTTTAAGCAATTTGGAAAACTGTGTTCATCCCCTAACAGTTATTTCCCTTTGGCTTCTGCATTCTTCCACTTAATCTAAACATATCCTAGTGAATATTGAAAAAGTCAAATCAAGAGCAAGACAAACTTTTTATTGATGAAATTTTCATTAAGTATGGCAGCATAAAAAGAAATGCTGAATCCGTCATTTTATGGAGGTTATAAATCCAGGTACTTTTCTACAATCACAGTTTAGAAATCTTTATAGTGTTTGCTTGTGTCATATTTGAAGACAGCTACGGCATAGTTACAGATGGCTAGATGGAAGTTTCTTGTGTGTGTGTTGACTTTATACCTATGAAGCAGTTGAAAGGGCAAAAGTTTTTTCTAACTTTCCTGGCCAGCACATAATTTGTGTTCAAATTAAACTCATGCTTTAACAATTGCAAATTGAACTGTAAAAACATTTCTTTCAGTTTTTTTTTTTTTTTTCTAGCTTTCCAGCAGCAGAACTGAATATGCAGAGCCATGAAAATGCAAAAGTAATTGGGATTTTCTACATATTAGGCATTTCTTTCAGTTAGTATTAAAGTCTGTGCTGAAACTCTCACAGTAGATAGATTAAAAAAGGTCAATTTTCTTCTAGAGTGATGCAGTGACCAGATTATTGTCTGCTTATGCAGTGAGCAGAAAGAGACAAACCAAATATGCTGCCATGTTCTGAACAAGCAGTTCAGCTGGTTACATGGACTTACAGTTTCCTTGATCCATATAACAAAATTACTTGCATTGGAGAAGTGTTATGTGGAAATACCAAAAGTAAGTTTTCCTGTAGCACAGATTTCCCAAATTATGCCATGGCTGTCTCTGAGGTTTCTTTTATTTTGAGACTGGAAACAGATTTGATGCAGCTTTGAACTCTGCAAAATATCGTGTGCGCATATTTTGGGATCAGACGTGTCCAAATTTTTTCTCCTTTCACTGAACGTTTTCACCTTGGACTTTCAAATCTGATGTCTGGTGTGAAATAATTGTTCCTTAGTTGGCATTTTATAGGTGTTGGATGCATGTTGGCTTCAGCTGAAATTGCGAGTATGAAATCCTCTGGAAAAAACCCCAGATCTACAGCACTCTATTTTTGTTTCATGGTGTTGCTCTGGTTTTAATCCTGCAGATTTTCTACTGAGTTTTGCTTTGAATGGTATAAATAGAGCCAATATTGATGGCCAAATCCAATAGAGGTGCTTGCCTAAAACCAGCAAGAGGCATGACTGATGTCGTGAGGCAAATTGGTAGTTACAAAGCATGCATCACCCCAGCTTGTCACCTTTGGTTACTTGGCAGGCAGAATTCAAGACAGGTCTGGAAGTGACGCAGTCCTGCTGCTTGGTGCTGACCAGTGATGAATCCTGCTCAGCCATGTGGTCACCACTGCTGGATCTGTGAAGGGGATCAGAGTCTGATCTCTGAGCCATGCAAAACTGCACTGCTAGGATCAAACCCATCGCCACTGGGATCTGGGATGTGCTTTTAATGCACCGCTGGAGGAGGTGACATTGTGCCCCCTGTGTAACATGGTAGCGTGCATGCTCAGGATATAGACCTGTGCCAAATCATCTCTTCAGGCTTATGATTTGTAGATTTAAACTATAATCTCCTGGAGATTATATGAAGGAGGGTGTTGCAGGCACGAATGGGTGAAGGGGATCCCTGCCCTTCTTAAACTGTGTCATGGTGCAGGAGGAAATGTTGGAATTGTGGCTCTGGGAGAGGAAGAGGCAAAGGGAGTATTCTGGTAGGTTAAACAGGATGGAGATGGGGCTGCTTGTCTCATGCAATCCAAGGAACATTTGCATCATATACTCATTGTAGCTAACGTGGAAAGTGTTTAATTGCTTGGGAAATAAAAAACCTGACACAAAGTAATCCCACAAGGTGAATGACCTAACTCCAAAGCACTAACTCGTTGTCCTTGGACAGATTGTTTTCAGCAGTATGGACCAGTATCCCTCTGCCCCCTTCTCAAGTCTTAGTTGGCCTTTGGTTTTCTTTTAACGTTGGCTTCCTAGAAAAGAAAAAAAAAAAAACAACACCAAAACCAATTTCAATGCTACTAAAATAAGGAGAGCAAAAGGACTGCTAAATTTTTTCATTATGATAAAAACCCTCAACTTTCTGTTGACTGTGACACAAAAGTATTATCACCTTGTATCTTTTACAATTTTCCATATTTACAACACTTTTTGTTAGCACTTTGTAATTTCCTTTAAGTTAGTATCCATCACCCCATCATAAACTCATCATGTGTTTTGTAACGTGGCTATTAAAAGTTCTCCTCCCTGCAGTTGGTGGATGGGTTCACAGTCTGTCAGCTATGAAACAGTGATTCCCTAATTTAAAAATTAGTCTTCTCTGTACAATGTCCCTATAAATAATTTAAGTAAAATCACAAATTCAGGAGTTTCTCCCTGCCCTTTTTCTGATGATAATAAATAACATTGTGGAGCAAAGAGCAGTGATCTGCCAGGCAGAGAACATCCGAGGTAAGCTTCTGTGTGTCAGATGTGAACTTTATGTACCTCTTGGCAGGCAGTCACTCACACGAGCACTGGCAGCAAATCACTGAGCATATGTGCTTGAGTAACTCCTGCCCAGTTGGGATAATGCGTGACATTCTCTCTGAAAGATAACTTTTTTTTTTCAGGAATTCAGCAAAACACAAAGACTTTAAGGATATGACTGCTTTTCCTGGAATTAACAGGCTGAGTTGAGTTGCAGGCTGAGATTCTTTGCTTCAGCTAATGCTATATCTGCCACGCATAATACTGGATTTTTAAGTGCCAAGGCCATGCTGTTAGGAAAACTAGTGTCTAGCTGGAGGGCTTGATTAATGAGAGTCAAACCAAGGGGAAGGGAGACTGGCCCAGGGTTGCTGTCATCTATTAATAAGACCAGAATTAAATCTGTGAATTATTTAGTTACCACAAATGGACAGATGCCACATGAGTCAACAGAGTTTTGCCAGAACCTGCCCTGAGAGATCTGGCTTTCCCTAAAGCCTGGTCTAAGGTATACACAGCAGATGTCTTGCCAACTGAGCCACTTTCTTTTGCCAGATGAGCTTTGCCCCTTTAGCAGCATCCTGGTCCCTTGGAAAGAACTGAGTGACCCTCTCCTCAGAAGCGCAGTTTTTATTTCTGCCAGGTTTGCCACTCAACAAATAGCATCAGACAGCTGACTCCGGTTCCAAGGTTTCTACCATGTTCTGTCCCTACCTGAGGGGAAAAGCCCCTGAAAGGTGCTCTTAATATGCCAAGCAGCATCCCTTCCTAGAAAATCCTCCTTGAGCTAAGGCACAAGCATAGCTCCTTCACAGTGTCCCCTCCATCCTACACAGCTCCCAGCAGGAGCTAAGGAAGACCAGTGAATGAGGAGCCAGCTACAGCAGCTCTACACTGGTGGAGGAATAGCACTGGGATCCTTCTGGTATAGGAGAAGGAGTGTATAATGGGGCAGGCTAGGATGAAAAATGTGGCCCAAACCAAGACTAAAATTTGTATTTGGTCAATAATGGAAAAAAATTATCTGCACAGCATTGCTATTGCTCTTGTGGCCAAGCAAATGGTACTATAGGCTTGATGTGTATATTATTTCCAGGCAGCTCTCAGTTTGTGTTTTTTGGTTTTGGTGTGAAGGATATAAAGAAGAGGAGAGACTATCTGAGCAACCTGACATCTTGTCCAATATGGTCATGCTTAGGTTGACCAAATGCTTTCCTCCAGACTGTGGGTGGGTGCATCTGCAGCTTCTGGAGAGCAGAGCCTGCTGGCTTCCCTGGAGCAGGGCCTGGCTGAGCTCTGTCTGGGCTGACAGAAAATCCCCATCCCTGCACTTGAGGAAGGGCAGAGGCAAAACATGTGCAAAGTGTAGGATCAGAGGAGATTATGCAGCTGCAAGATGGAACTTTGAAACTGATATGGAAAGCCACTGTTGTGACATTTTGTGCTCAGTTAAAATCACTAGAATTTGAACTTTCAAACTTCTGCCTCTTTGGTTGTGTGGTTTGTTTGATTTGGGTTGGGTTTTTGGTGGGGTTCAGAAGAAAAACTGCATGTTTGCAATGATCATTTACAACATCCAATTGAGGATTATCAGCATCAGCATTGTGGCACTTCTGAACCAGCAAGACCCAACCTCTGACTCAAATAAATTTACAATATAAAATTCAATTCATCTGGCTAAAGAATCTTCTACACCTCAAGTACTAATTATTCCCCTTTTGCCCTCTATGTATAGAAACAGAAGAAATGTCATGATTATAATTTCTGTGGATGCAGTCCAGGGAATCTGGTGGGCTGAGCATGCCTCAGACTTTTCAGTGTCTAACAAGAGCTACCTGTTAGCATTTCTCATTGCTGTTGAACAAGTGTAGAGATCCCAGGAGAAGGCTTGAACTGTCAGAGAAACAAATAGAGTATAATCTGAAAAGTTTGAAAACTACCACTGAAACAGATTTATTATGCCCTTTCAGCATCACTTTGGGTGATTCTCATCTGGATGCTACTGTTTTTAATCTAAATAGGCAGAATCTCTCCTGGTATTCTCAGCTGGAGATGTTATTTGTCTTCCTGGGCTCAAATGTTGTGGAGTGGCCATTAAGAATCAGCTGGTGTTGCCATAGAAGTGTCTGTTTTAATGATAACAGAGTGATTTCTGTCCTTTATAGGACATAGGCCCCTGTCATTGTCAAGGACAGAATAATGGGACGTCGTCAAAGGCGAGGCTGACTGCTTTTGTTGGGCGTAGTTTTCACTGAAGTTACAAAAGAGATGCTCTGTATTTTACCAGAACTCCTTTTGAACCACGTCTCTATTGGAGATCTTTTATGAGAAGATCCTCAGGAACATATTTAGAATGAAATTTCCTTGCCACCTGCACTTTCCTTTTTGGCTATTTTCTCTCAACCTGGGCTGAAGTTTTAATTCTGTTAGTATTTATTGACTTGAAATTTTGTAAGACTTTGTTTTCTTTCTGCTTTTGAGTGGAGTTGGAGTTGAAAGTGAAGCATACTGATGGCAGCAGTTGCAATGACAGCTGCCCATGTATTTTGGGGATTGTCCATCAACAGAGGTTAACACTGTGAGACCTCTCAGTCCAAAAAGGATGATGAGAAACTGGGAGGGTCCAGGAGGACCCAGCAGTGACTCCTGTAAATGGATAGGAGTTAGCTAAGAGGTGAGACAAGGGCATAGTTCTGGTGCACTGTAAAATACAACAAATGCATTTCTTTCTAAAAATTTTCTTCTATGGACATAGATTTAAGATTTTCTGTTTCTTAATGTTTCTCTGAGAACAGCATCTTCATGTTGGGAAAATAAAATTTTCCTCTAACAGTTTCCCACAATCAATTAATTATTAAGTATTTGAGAACGCTGTTATTTCATAAGCAAAAGTGATATGGTAGGAGCAAATAGAAGTCACAACATGTGGTGCTACAACTCATGTAAACTTAGGTATGAAAAGGAAGATTTAGTTGAAAAGAATGCAATATCCATTCATTTATTTTACACATTTATTGTGTGTCTGTAGAACATAATTCATCTGTAACATTTATTTTCCAGTAAAATGCTGAAATTGCCACAACATTTCCACATGTGTGTATGTTGAGTCACAATTTTTAATTATGGAATAGAAATTCCGTTCATCTAAATTGCAACAGCTCCTCTGAAATCAGCAGAATTACATGAATTTATCCCACCATAAGTTCTGGACCAGTCTATTTTAAATAGAAGCCCAAATGGTAGTCAGTTTGACTGCCCTGAAGGCTAAGCTAATCTAGACAGAAAGATTTACTAGCTGACAAGGAACAAATAATTAATATTTTATACATCTCTTCCTGTTCCTTGAATTTGGTCTGTTATTACATAAGGTGCCTGGCAGGTTTATATTCAATACAGGAACCCTTCCAGTAGCTGTCATTTTGTCTTTTCAAAGCAGCACAGCAGTGGCTATCACATCGGCATAGCAGGAGAGCAGTTGCCACATTCTGGCCATGGCTCCTACTTGGATTTTCAGAGTTCCGTATGTGCCAGCCTGGCATGGATTGGGGAGAGTGGGAATCACTCCTTAACCTCAGATATAATGGTTTTTTGTTCAGCCTAAAGATCCTGTATTTGGTCTGCTTGTTTGGTGACTGGAATTTAACAATAAATGTTACAGGGAAAAGCATTTTGTCCAGTTAAGTATTCATCACCAAACTAATTACCACCAGCCAAATTTCAAAGTATCTTATGTAACTTGATTCCTGTGTGAGGATGAGGATATCTTCTATTTGGAGATATTTCTCTGATGTCTGTTCAGCTCTTTTAATCTTTCTTGTATCACAGTGGGCCATGAACATGGTATAGTTTCATAGACAGACAGACAGAATTCACTTTCTTTAGGTAAGCATTTTATTCTGAGTCAACTTAACAAAAAGTAGAAACAGGTTGTTAGCTTGAGAGCTCAGAGACAGAAGGGTTTTGCTGCAGAACAAGCAGAGAGCTTGAGACTGTCTAAATCTATAATATTTTAATGTGCTAAATCTCTGTTCCCTAAACTCACAGTCTTTTTATAATATGGTAAGCTTGTCATAACTTGCAGATGTAGGCTGGTAAATAGTGTTACTCATATTTAGTAAATAGAAAAAAATTATTAAACCTTCCCTGTAGAATTTTTTCCACTACTTAAGCTTTCTGGAAAAATGCAAGATGGCATAAACTGTCAAGTACCAAGACACAGCGGATTTAATACAGCTTTTTCCTGAGGATGAACATTCAAGGACATTCCAGCCTTTCTGCTTCAATTCTGAAAAAGATGCAGACAAAGTAAATACTAGGTTTGTGCTCATTTCTTTTCTTTGCACATCAGGTATCAAGTCTCTTGCCAGTTTTTATTTTGGCAAGCCCAATTACCAGGTTTGCTTGCCAAGGCTGTAGCGAAACATCCTATGTTGGCAAGATGGACTAGATGACCTAATGTTCATAGTTGTTCCTTTCTGCAGCTTCTTTACTTCTGTTAAAGATTGCAGCACCATGATTCCAACTTACTGAAATCCTGTTGTTGCTACTGTTTCTTGACTACCAAAATAAAAGCTACTTGCCCATAGCAAACATAAAGTGTGTTGTATTGAAAGATACAAGCATTTATCAAAGCCCTGTGGCAGGGTTTGGGTGTCTGTGGGCCACATTTTCAAAGGTACCTAAATAACCTAAGAAACATCTAGTGAAATTTGTGAACTGACTGAGAAGCTAAGTGATAGTTTGCTCTTTGAACCCAATCTCTTGGTAATGAATGTTTCTCTGTTGAGCAAAAGGACTTGGAAGGACAGATTTTCACTTATTTTACTAGGTGAGAAAAATCTATTAATCTCTCTTCCCTCTTCAGGAGTGCTATAAATGCACCAAACCATGAAGTTAAGTGTTTTTATACCTTGTAATGACAAATTGTCCATGTTACAGTTCTTATTTTAAAAGCAGGAGCTATATAAGGCACTTCTTCAGGAAATTGGCTTTCTCCTCATTAAGCTAATCTTTTGCCCCAGAACACGGAGTATTCCACACATTCACAATTGCTAAAACATGTTCTCGCCATTAAGTCATTAATGAAGGCAGCGAAGTAAGAGATACCATTAGAATCATTACCTAGTGACAAGATATAAAATTATTCTGACATCTCATCTCTTAGACTGAATTCTGTTCTCATTTGCTGTTTCATTATCAAGATAGGAATAATAAAGTCAGGGTTTAGCAAATTTGTTTCTGATCTTGAAGCCATATGGTCCTACTGCATGATGGCAGCTGCTGCAGCCTTCATGAGTAAGGCAATAGCAGAAAAAGTGGCAGTAAATAAAAATGTGAAGAAATGGTTGTTATTCTAAAAGACATGACATAGGTGAATGCAAAATTGCCTAAACCAGAAGTGGATAACCACCATTTACCTTGGCTGCCACCGGACCAGAGGATCATATCCTAATCCACTATCTCTGCAACAGCGTCACCTGGGAATTAGATTTGGCCAGGACCTGTGCTACTGTTATGTTTTCCTTCTCAACACAACAACATTTTCTTTTAAAAGTAGCTACAAATTAGATTTTCCTGTGTTCAAAAATGACAGTCATAAATACCTGACTGTATCCGATCAGAGGCCATAACACAGAAACTTCAAGTAGCTGGCAGTTAAAATAAACAGAGCCCCTGTTTTATGAATTTGCTTTCTCTTATTTATTTTGAGGACAAGGCTATAGTCTGCATTATTTTTTAAGCAATGTGTGCATGTGTTTGGTGTGTTTATTTCCTTTTGCTTCAGCTGCAGTGATCAGCAAATGCAAGCACAAAGCTGAACACAGGTATATTGTAATGCTAGTAAACAGTTTGCTAAAGCCTTATTCCTGGGAGGAAGCAATAATGTCAGTTTGCAGCTAGAAGCTCTTTTTTAAGTAGCGTTTCATTCTAGCAGAAGGCAGTTTGATCTGCTGCAGGAGGGGAACATCTGTGCACAGCATTGAATGGTGCACCTGCAACAGCATTTTGGTTTGGCTCAGGAGCATGATTTTGAAATGTCTCTCCCAGCTCTTCCAGGTGTGGCTCCTGTCACCTTGGCTGGCTGTCCAGTGCCACCTCTAGAGCCCCCACATTCCTGCAGACCACACACCAGGCCAACAGCATGATCATCCTGTAAAAGCATCACTCTGGAAGGCTGCAGCACAGCCATCATGTTATTTCACACAGTGCATTGAACAAAAAGCAGGTCCTGGATGTCATAACCACAGTAACAGTAATAATAGTAATAATGACAGTAATGATGTCTTAGAAAAGGAAGGGCCATCATTAAGTCTGGGCATGACCTTTCTAAGAGGGAGGGAGCCCTGAAAATTATGGACACAAGCCAACCTGTGCCTCCAGGAGCTGGGAATCACTACCCACATTTTATGTCACAGTATGCACATCTGGTCTATAATTTAGAAGAAGAAATACTTTCTCTGAAACTTAGGAAGTACAGGCTATCCAAAAGTTTTTGCACTGCAAAATGGCAGGGCTGTCCTGTTTTGACCATTGGTGATAAAGGTGAATTTTGTTCACAGTGATGGTCTGTAGACATTTGAAAATTAAAGGAAAGGAGACAAAAACAGCACCTCCTTAACCCTGGGGTTAAGTCTTGGAGAATTATTTATATAATTTTCATATTTGCAGTCATGCAAGAGAAGCATTTGATCAGCGATTTGGGACTAATTGCAAGCAAATATGAATTGGTCAATCTTAAATAGGTAGACAAGAAAATAATAAGACACTGAGTGTATTCAGGCATTAAAAGATGAAAAGGGCAGAGAAAGATCAAAACCAATATAAAGAATGGCAGTCAAGGGAACAAGCACATATCAATCGATATATATGCAGTGATTTAGTATTTCAAACTTTTGACTCACTTTATTGCTTTCCTGTGTTTCCTTTATCTCCATGTTGATGTCAGAAATGCTGTGATAGCATAGAAATCCACCTTCATGCAGAAGCTTGCACATCTAAGCTAAGATTGCAAGTACTTTGAGGGTAGCCTAGACAGAACCAAGCTCAGTGAATAACATTATTCATTTATGACGAATAAATAACACAAAGGAAATTGATTTGAAAATAATTATTCAAAGGAGAAAAGTGCCAATATTTCAGTGCAACATTTGCATGAAGCTTTATTTGCAAAGTGTTATTCAAACGTATATTGAGGTACTGAATAAGGAAAACATTTATCCATAATAAGTGTTTGATAAAAATAGTGCCCAGCTTTGCAATGAATAATTCAGTCTGCATTAGTAAGATGTGCGTGACTCTGCACATTATTCATATCTTTATAAAAGCTATGGTAAATTGCTACAGGTTAATAGGTACTTACACCTTTTTCTGTGTAGAATACTATTAAGTCAAATTTCTCAAAGGAGCTGAGCCACCCAGAAGTTTAACTATGATAATGAGTTGCAGATGCTAAGTCTGTGTGTAAATCAGGCCATGGCAATATTAGTCACAGGGAGGCTTTTTGGGACTAGCATGGAGGGATAATGCAGCAGCCCGAAATAGGGACATGTTCTGTAGGGTTCTGCTGTGTATTCATTTCACTCTAAATACTCTTTTCTTCTCAGTACAAAAGACATGTTTAAAATGGATACAATTAAGTGTTTAAAAGCTGATTAGAATCCGAACAGATTGCTGATGGGAAATACCAAAAGATGGATAAGAGTGATTACTGGACACTGCGATGAAAGATGACAAACCCCTGTGAAAAGAAAGGCACAATAATCTAGAAGGCTCACTCAAAAAGATCTCCCTACCATGTTTCTACTTCTGCTTCATTATAATTGACATTTAGGCAGGCAGTGGGAGTCAAGCAGTGTAAATAGCTGTGAATCTGGCATCCCGTTGTTAAGCTCTGGACAGGCAGTGAACAAACCCATGTTCCAAGCCACAGAGATTTGTATGAGGTATGTGTAAGAGAAGAGAGAAAAATAGATTGTATAACAGTAATACCATTTTCTCTAGATTTAGCTTTTTTAAAAGCTTGTCACTCTAAAGCAAACTGCAGTTGCTTGATTCCAAAAAATGTGTGGTTTCTCAGAGGATTTAAAGTTAAGCTGGTTCAATTATTCACACTCTAACTTCAAAGAGCTCTCTAGACTGTATCAACCCATATGCCTGGTTAAAAGTTCGCATCTGTTATAAAGCAGTTTTGATAACACAGCAGTAATATTGCCGTAACCAAGAGATATTAATAACAGATCATTAAGAAAGCATTGTATCTATTTATATCTCTCTGCTTATCTTTACACACATCCTAACAGACCATTATTTCTGTACATTGAACTAGCCAGTGACCCCTGAGTGGGGATGTATGCATGACAAGATCACACTAATGAAACATTAGCTATTTTATCAGGAAGCCATGCCTTGAAGTTCACTGAAGAAAAGCAGGGCATTATAGCACAGGAACACCGAGAGCACAGGAACACCATGACAGCAGGGCATTGAAAGACAGGACATTACCAGAAGCCTTAACTACAAATCACAAGTAGTAAATTACCGTTCTCAAGAGAAATGCAATCTTGAGAGCTGAGTGAAACCAGTTTTAGGGCCTGACTGGGACATGTGTTGAGTTGTGTAACAGCCTATTGCAGTTGGCTGGCAGCACAGGTGGAGACTCCTTTAGATGGAACACAAGATTGCAACAAAGCCAACTAGTCACACAGGAATCTTATTTCAGAATTGGGCATGCGAATTGATCATTCTGATACCCTGTATGGATGGATATGTAAAATTATTTCATAATTATACTTGCCCTAGTGTTGTATTGCTTGTGTTTGGTTTAATTTGGGTGCAACATGCAGAAAGCTATACATTTTGGTTTTCTTAGAAAAGAAACATTGAAATTAACTGCTGTTGCTTAAAACACCTTTGTTTTATACAAAGCTTGCAGACCTTCATCATCCCAGATGATGCCATTCCGTATGTCCAATTCTAGCATAATTGGCATTGTAAATCATTGGAAAAGACTTCAAGAAGCAGATATGTTTAGACATAAAATATGGGCTTACAGCCTATACTGTCTTTTCAGGAACAAGATTACGATCTTGTGACTGATTTTTAAGCAAAAGAAAATGGATGTGCCTTTTCTGCCTGCTTTTATTTTGTGCTGACATAGGCTGATAGAGCAAATAAATAAATAATGTTTACACAAAGCTGTATGAGAATCATATAGGTTTTACAACATGGTCACACCTGAACAGCTTGATGATGTTGAGTATGTAAATTAAAGATGTTCCTGGTGCATAAAAAGATGCTGCATGCTGTAAGTGACAAAGCTGAAATACTGACTTACAAATTAGCCATGCCATCCGGTGAGCTTGTTAAACAGCATCCCCCCAGGAGACAGTGGTAAATGTGAATGATCAGCCATGAATCCACTTAGTGGATATCCTGTAAGGATACATTTTGAGCCCACATTTTTAATCTGTGGACAGTTCTGAAACACAGTATATGTGAAATGATTCCCTAGTGCAGACATTTGGTACAGGGCTGGTGTTACAACTCCAGGATCCCTGTTTTCTGAAAGTAATAACAAAGGATTTGGCTAGGAAATAATGTGAGCAGGGTTCTGATCCACCAGAAGCTGACAGTGCTTGGCAGCTGGGGGTAATGGGCAGCCAGCCTCCTTTGGGATCACACAGGACTCTGCATTAATGCAAATCCACTTCCCTCTTCCTTTGAGACAGAAGTTTCAACCTGCAGAAACAGCATAGCTTCATGCCTCAGCTCTTATTGACACCTCATTGCTAGAGGCATTACTCTTTCATTTTGAAATCTAACCACTTTTTCAGATTTGACCTGCTTTTTCTTTTTTCTTTTCTTTCTTTTTTAATTTTTTTTTTTAGGTTTTTTATTATTATTATTTTTGGGAGCTAGTATTACAGTGCTGTTCTGAATGAAAGTTACCCTTAAGCACCTCTGAGAGATGCCTTCTCAGGTGTTTTTTTTGTCCCATACTATACCTGATGTTGTCTACACAAGTGGTCTGTGTTTTCAGGAAGTCATTGATCTCTACTGTATCAAATCTTAGCATGTCTGTCAAGGACCAAGAGTTTCAAACTGGAAGAATGCTCTCCACTTTTCTGTTTTCCTTTATATCCTTAGTATGTGGCCTCTGGCTGATGTATTCTGGCTGCTTATATTGCCTCCCTTCCCTCAGCACACTTCATCCTGGAAAGCTTTGCTTGGTAAGTACCTGGCTTCCTCTGAGGACCACTCTAGGAGAAAATGAGGTGCTATTGGCAACTCTCAGGAATAAATAGCTGCAGCCTCCACGCTGAGACAGGACAGAGTGCTTTCAGGCCAGGTTCCAGGGTAGCTCACACTGTGGATCTGAGCAGGTGTAAGATTCTGACATGACGTTACATTGGCCAAGTCACAGTTCCACAGGATGTTTTACTTACTTCAGATTTAACAGCTGTAAGCTGTGTGATGTAAAAGCAGGAATACATCTATTTTGCTGGAAGTCTAAGCAGTTGTATTTTAAATATATTCTTTCAATTTATATTTTCTCTTGAGAGGGTATTCATGCAATAATTACCTGAATTGGTTTGTACTGAAAATACCTAACTTAATGCCATTTTTCAGCTTCAGAAAATATGTTTAAACTATATTCTATCAGGATCTAATTCTTTATTTTACTTGAACAAACCCAAGATGTTCAGCGTCTTAAAAACAAACAACAAAAACAAAATCACAGCATGGCAGTTTCAGCAGAAATTTAAAAGCATTAAATTATGCATTAGCCAAGACTTCATTACTTTTACCAGATATAGCATGGTGTGTTATAAGTGTTATCAAAACCGACCTTCAGTTGTCAAATTAAGTTAATAGATTTGAGGCAAATTTAGACAAAATTTCTACATTTAGTTTGGCAGGGCGGACCCCCAGGCTGCTCTGAGACACACAGCCCCTTGGCAGTACTGCTGATGTGTGGGAGCTGATAGCCCAGAGCTGGGCTGCTGTATCCTGCTCCCAAGGTGGGATGTGAAGTTAGAAATCACAAGTGATGAGCCTCCAGGTGGGGTCTGGGCTTCTCCTTGGGTGGAGCTTACTCCAGGATTAGTTCCAGGATTTTGGGCCAGAGAAGGCTACAGGGACCAGTCAATCTGATCATCCATCTAGAGAGTTACACCCAGCATAGCTGGTAAATTTGCCTCATGCTAATCAGATTCTGCACCCAGGCTGCCTTTAATTGAGCACTGTATTTTCCTCTTTATTTGTGCTCAGCTTTTGCAAATCATTGATACACAAAAAGCTCCACAAAAAACAAAAAACAAAACAAAACAAAACAAACAAACAAAAAAAAGAAACCAAAAAAAACCCCCAACAAACCATCATGAGGCTTGGGTAAAACACCAAGACGTATAATTACTGATGTGCTCAACAAGCTATTGCACTTGTGGTGAAAATGTGATCCTAGCGTTGATTTTTCCATTACTGCATCAAACTCCATGTATGACATATTAACAGCACTTTGACGGGTGTATATAAAAATCCTTCACTTGCTGCAGCTGCCTCAGTGCCTGCTCTCTAACAGCCTCCAAACCTGTCCTGTGTGCCTGACGGGGGGTTATTTCAGTGGTGTGAAAAACAATCACTCTTGATACCCAAGAACCAGATAGGGAGAGGGGAGATGGCAGCGTGTCCCATCTGCGAGATTGCACCTGCCACAGCACCCCAAATGGTGTGGGGAAGGGAGTCAGGGTTGTGCAAAGTGGGCAGAAATTAAGAGACTAATTTATCCCCCGAGAAGGGGAGCTGCCAGTGCAAGTGTGACAGAGCACCCCAGCACTGTGGTGAGAGCCATCACAGCCTCCTTCGCTTGGGATTGGGTGAAGCACTTTGTCTTATCCTTGCATTAAACCACTGATTCAAAGCAGTCATGAAAAAGAGCCTTTCTGTATTGAAAATCCCCACCCTTCCTAGTTCTATGTAAGGATATGTTCTGAATCCCCAAGATACAATTGCTGTGTTACCCACTTTGTCAACTTGATGGCAAATTTGCTTTTCAAACACACTTGGTAAATGGTTGGTCCATGTGGTGTAATCATGCTGCACAAAGCGTTGATTCCCTCCCTGCCCCACCTTTAGAGGGTCTTTACTTTCCCTAAAATGTGGGTGAAGTGTCTTACTAGGATCCTCAGGGCCACAAAAAAGAACAGCAAAAGGAGTCAGAAATGGCACATTGAACTCTCCACCTTTCAAAAAGTGGAAGCTTTTGGAAGGAATAAAGTGTAATGAGCCAGAGATGTGCTGTCAGATGCTCTGGATGGAGAGGTGGTAAAAGGAGATGAGAGAGTGCACCAGGATCAATGCAGCATTTAGATGAACCAGAAAAAATGATCTTGTACCAGCCCTACATATGATCAGTCTAGAAAAACTGATTCAAGTTCAAGAGGTTACAGGCAAGAAAGAAAGAAGATAGTAGGCAAAAGATAGAGTGGAACTGGGAGAGAAGCAGGGAGGACTGGGAAAGTGAGAGAGGATAAAGAGGTAAGTTATTGCACGTTTTGATTTAACTCCAGCCGGCAACAGCCCCACACAGCCACTCACTCACTGCCTCCAGAGGGATGGGGGGTGGAAAACTGAAAAGGTAACAGTGAGAAAACTCCCGTGTTGAGATAAGTACAGTTTAATCATTGAAATAAAATAATAATAATTTGTAATGAAAAGAAAACTATGAGAAATAGAACTAAGAAAGACAAATGATGCAAAAACCCCAGTTGCTCACCACCAACAGACAAATGCTCAGCCTGTTCTGAGCACAGCCCCCACCAGCCTTTACCTCAGCTCAGTGTGCCAACATGACACCAAATGGGATGAAATGTCCCTGTGGTCAGTCGGGGTCAGCTGTCCTGGCTGCACCCTCACAATTCCTTGTGCACCCCCAGCCTCCTCGCTGAAAAGGCCTCGACTTTGTGCAAGCACTGCTCAGCAATAATGAAAACATCCATGAATTATCAACACTGCTTGCAGCACAGCCTCAAAGCACAGCCCCAAAGTAGTTATTACAAAGAAAATGAGCTCTACCCCAGCCCAAACCAGAACAGCACAAAAGCAGTGCAGTATTTCTCTAATGTGCTAAATAGGAAAGTGATAACCTGTTGAGATTTCACATCATAGGGTCAGCTTATGTGAGCATGCATTTTCCCATCCTTGATATGTGAAAATGATATCATTCATCCAGACTTTCCTGTGATTAGTTTTACCATAAAATGACAGTGAGGCACTCAGCAACTGTGATTTGAAGGTAAGTTAAATTTATTCAGTATCAGCAGTGCATCATTCTACATGGATTTAGGGCAGCATGATCCATCACATGTAAGAGTCTCCTGAAAGAATATTAACTAACCTTATAGGAATATAAAATGTGCTAAAGTAATTGGCCCCCAGAAATTACTTCCTTGTTTTCAGTAACTCCAATTACTATTTCTTTTTAGGCAAACTTTCTACTATTGCAAACTGCAACACTTCCTGGCTTTGTTGCTGTTTCTTGTACGGTTAAGTGGAGCAAAAAGGCGTACATAATGTTTGTGTTTCTCCTTACAAATGGCAAGAACAAGCTCCAACCCAGGGACTTGGAAAACTAAATGCTTCCTTCCAGGTATTCCTTAGCAAGTAAAATTTCCCCACCCAAAAATGCCCCCACATTGTCCAAACACAGAAGCCAGCCGAAGAGGAAAAGGAACATGGGAATATTTCTGCTTTGTTTCCCAGTGCATGCAGATAAAGAGTAATATTTATCTGAGTGTGCGAGATAATTGAAACTTTTTTGGTACCCCATCAAATTTGTGTTCCTCCTGCCTCCCCCACTGGCAAGAACGTGCCACAAAATGAACTCTGTTAGTCACCTTCTGTCAGTCTGACTCGAGGAGAGCCACCTCTCTGGTTCTGCCTGGAGTTACCCACAGCTTCTCGGAGGTGCTTGGCAGGCAGGGCTGTGGGAGGGGCAGCACAGCTCTGCTGGTTGTCATCTCTGGCTGTAATGGTCCCACTCCAGGCTGTTCCCTTGCCATGGATCCCATCTTACACGGGAGACCAGGGAGCAGTCCTTGAACATGGTGCTCCACCAGCATCCAGAAGACTGAAGTCCTCTGCTTGAAAAGCAGGCATGCAAACCACATGTTGCTCTGCCTCATCCACCCTTCCCTGTGGTCTGTGCCCTGGGAGATATTCGCATCCTTACAGTTACTCCTCGGCCTGACCTCTGTGCTGGAAGGCTGCCAGCAAAATTAGAAATTAATTTCAGCTCTAGCAGTGGTTTTATGTGATGCGATTGCTTGTCTGCTGGGAACATGATTCGATTCCCAGATGCAGTCACTGGGCACTGAACAGACTGCGCAGGATAACAGTTTTCAATCAATACTGACCTGAGCTGGAGATGAACCCATCCACAAGAGAGAAGCTATTCAGAGCTCCCATTTACAATTCCCTTTGGCATGCTGATTCCCTACCACTGTCCAATCCCTTCTTTCCCAGGATCATTATGAAGCAAACTCCGTTTCATTTAGGTCATGACCTTTTGTTTGATTTTTTCAGAGAATTATGACCTACTTTGTGACTGGGCTTTGTGCTTGTTTTTAACTCTTCAGTAGTAAGTTAATTACTGGAGCACAAGCATGTATTTTTAATACTAGCTCCTCAGTCTAACTGGTGTGATGTAAAAATATTTAGGGCTCCTACTTGTAAATCTAACAACTACTAGTTCTGAATCTGTTGCTTTTACTCCTAATCTTGATTAAGTCTCTATTTCACTGCAAATTATGGCATGAAATTTAGCCAAAATGAAATCTCTGGCCTGAGACAGTATAGAGTCCATAGCTTAGAATAATGCTGCATCTTGCCACTGGCTAAACTGATCTGAGCATTACCATGTTTACTGGAAAAAAGGAAAAACACAAAGGAGATTCCCCTCTCTCTGTTCTGTTAATCCACCTTGCTCTATATTAATCTGAAGATGAGCTTGTGAATGGTCAGTAAGGAAGCCAGGGCCCAGTGAGTTTGCTGAGCGTCTGGCCTAGATCCTTAGCTGATGTATGTCATGTATATTTTGAAGTTCATCACACCAGCAGCAGACTGGGTCCCTGAACAGTAAATACTGACTGCTAAAAGGCCTTTTCAGCTTCAACAAACCATCATTTTCTCTTCTAGCTCTTGCCCCAGATTAAATCCAGATAAGCAAATTAAAGCATGTCACAGCAAGATAAGCCAACACAGCAGTGTTTTGAAGCCATATTTTGATTTTGCTGGAAAGGAAGTATGTCACTGATGCTGTACCTTAACCAGATCATATTGAAGTTTCCCCAAATTATACCTCCTTGTTTCCTAAAACAATGAAAGTGCTACTAATTGGGCCATAACATGCAGTGCATTTCTGAATAGTGTGACAAATAGCAAGTTATCCATAATAAGCAGACCTCTAGGAACATGGGGTAACCAAAGACCTGATAGAGACACAGCCCTGAAGACCTTAATTAGCTCAAACAGCCTCTGACCTTCACTTCACTCTGTCCAAGTAGAGCCTCCAAGACAGGCTGTAACGCATTTATCCAATAAACTTGTCATACTAGAGAGGCTGTGCAGCAGTGCTTGGTTGGGCCTGCCTTCGCTGAAAGCTAAGAGGATCTCAGGTTGTTTACCAGAAGGTATTGCACAATTCAGGAGTTAAAACCAGGCTGGCAGGCTCTGTGGGAGCCACACTGCATAGCACTTCCCCAGCTGCCTGGGTCAAGGGCTTGCATAACCTTGAGAAAAGTAAAGTGTATCTGTGATATTATTTGAAGTGTAAGCTTCATTAAAAATATCGTCTCGTGTAATTTTCCAGTTCAGGATGCATATGCGATTTTCAATTTCTAAGATATAAAGAGAAAAAAAGGATTAGCTCATTGTATTGACATATATTGCAGATATTGTTCAGTTAATTTTAGATTCTGTGGCACTCTCTTGGTAAACCGTTTCACACATTTAGGTAATTTCCTCATACAATTGCATGTGAGTAATAATGCCAGGAAACACAGACTTTCTTTATCCCTCTTCCATGCAGTGCCAAGTAAGAAGCTCTGATGAAGTCAGTGCAGTTACTCCAATGTGAGATGCATGAGTCTCATCGTCACACCACACAGACACATAAACAGAGCGATGCTGTCACTGTTTTGTTTTAGACACTCTATTCTGTGCTGAATCTTCAAATTTATGTTATTTGACTCAATAAATGTTTGATGGTCTCAGTGTAGCATCTAGTGGAGAAAGGGTAAATAACAGAAAAAACGCAAAGCAGAACTGTGCCATTAACCCTGGTGCACAGCAGGGATGAAAATGTGCCTTGTTGGGGAGGGGGAACACTGGGAAGAGTCACTTCCACAAATCATTCAGCAAAACACTTCAAGGGTTTCTGCAAAGTGGCTGCAGTTAACTGGGTACAATGTGGGGCTTGTAATCCTGGCAGAGCAGGATGGTATCACTGGCCTGAATTCAGCTCAGCAAGGTCTCTGTGTCTGAGGTACACAATTGTCATGAAGGCAAATTGTCCTTTAGAAACTTCCCTACTTAGTTTAAATTTGCTCTCACTATGGCAGGAACATTTCTGTCCTGGCTTAGTGAGTTTTGTGTTTCTTGAGTTCTTGCAAATGCTGTCTCAAATTTAACTACAGAGCCAGAGCTGCAGTTCCCCAAATTCTGTCCTGACTTAGCCTCTGCACAGCCCAAATGCTGTCGGTGTTACTGCAGCAGCTGGTCACACTCGAAACACCACAGCCAGTTCTGGCTCAGAGGGGACTTGGCTCAGGACTAGTCCAGGATTGTGGTGCAGCCAGACCTCACAGGGCTCAGGGAAGTTGTGAATGCACAAGCAAAGCAGGAATTGTTCCTGCTGCCTTTCTGCATATTTAATCTGGGATTCAAGGGTTTAGCTTTTGAGACATTTCAAATCTCAGCAGGTCCTGAAAAATGGGGTCCTGTGTGCAATTGCTTAACAGCAGCAAAAAAAGCTTAGTGTAACATTTGTAACACAATTTTTTCTGAATATCATTATTATATCCTGTTTATAAACAAATTTGAGTAGTATATCCATAGTAAAGAGAAAAGAAAGCTTAATTTTCAATAACCATGAACTTAACAGAATAAAGAACAGAAGGCTTGTTTTATAATTATTTTCTTCAAACTTTATTGTGACTTTTCAAGTGCATAATGTCTTTAGTATTTTGTGGGGAGGTGAACAAAGCAGCACAAACCCATATACCAGAATCTGCCTCTAGGCACAGTTCATAGTGGAGAGTCCTCCACTGTTAGAGAAGGGAGACAGCTGTGAAATTATTGATGGGGTTGCAGAGCCAGTTCCTCATGATATGGCATGGAAATGTGCTGCCTTGGGCAGGAATACAAAGTAGAGGGTAAGTATGTCCCTCATTAGCAGCACCTCTAGAGAACACTGTGATTAATCCAAAATTATGAGAGATACAATTTCTTTGCAATTCATGAGGACTCGGTATGTTGCCACATACACACAGAAGCAATTACAAAAGGATCTGCATTAGCCTGGTGGCACTAACCAACATGTAGCAGGAGATTCCAGGGTTACACATTCTGCATTTACCCTTGCTAAATCTTCGAAGCAAGATAGAGAGGTGATCAGATCTGCTTACTCCTTGACTCCCATTAGCACACCAGAAGGTGTAAAGTGGGAGATTCTCATTTTCCTACCTTGGTGAAAGGAGCAGGGCTGACAGTGCTGCCTGGGAGCACTGGGGCTGCCCAGGACATCTCCTGAAGCACGTTTCAGCTCCATCCTAATCTCAGTCCAACCCCTCATCACTTGGTGTTTTCCTCTGAACTGTTGGGGGGGCCTGTCTGGTGATCCCAAAACAAAAGTCCACTGGAATCAGGGTAACTACCTTGTTTTTTGAATATTTAAGAAAGGGCAGCAGACCCCACTGAAAAACACTCTCAGAACAGTCCACAGGTGACACAGCCTGGAGCTGGAAAGATCTCCAGATTTGTACCTTTTTACATGGAGAGGAATTACTCTATGAATGCTTTCTATTGTCCTAAAGGTGAGTTGGGATTACCAGCAGCAACATTATTGGTAAAGCCAAGCATTCAAAAAGGAGTTTGTTTCCAAGATTGTGAAATACAAAATACAGGTGCATTTTAATTCTGGCGTGTTTTTTTCCTGGCTTTTTCAACTTTCATATTTCCAAGTCCCTGTAACTATTATGACTAGAAACATCATCTTCATCATTCTTATCATCTGTACCATGGCTGTTTATAACACTAGTATATGAAAGCTAAGGTATTTCGATAATAAGCAAATTTTACAAGCTGTGGGAAACATTAGAGACCTGCCATAGATCAGATAAAAGCCACATTAAATCTGCAACTAAATGGTAGCCTTGCTGGTGGTGGCACCAGAGAGATGAAGCATTGAGCCATCCTCAGTGTGTGGTCCCCTTATGGTTGAGTAAGAGAGGTGCAGGCAGAATAGCAGTGTAAATGCAATACAGTGCTTTGTTGGTTCCAATGCAGAGAACAGTCCACAGGGCTGACAACTCACCCTTTACTGGCTCTTCTGTTCTTCTGTGTCCCTGCTAACCCAGAAGCCAATATTGTGTCTGTGAACGCATCTTTCCAGGGCTCTAACCACTGGACGGCAAATAGTTTGAAAAGATCCACAGGCTCTCTGGTCCTCTTGTCTTTGCTGGTTTCAGACGTCATCTGGTACACTCCATCCATACTATTTTTAGGGTGCAGATATTTTTAAACAAAAAAGAACACATCCAACCTTTTTGCAGTCTTGATCTGAAAATAATTTTCTCATCCTATTAGAAAATGCAGTGAGCTGAATTTTCTGTAAATGCTGATGCTTTTGATTATAATTAATCTGGCTAATTTCTACACCATCAGCCCAAGCCTTCTAATATTTTTTTTGCTATTTTTAACATGAACTTTGGAACCACTTCAGGAAGCCAAAAAGTGAATGTTCTATGAATCAAAAAGTGCAGAATGAGCTGTACAGTTCCTGGAAGAACTTAACCAGTCAAAAATCTCTCTTGACAATTTTAATTACTTTGCTGGGAGGCCAGAATGTGGGTGTACCAGAAAGTAGTTTGCACATATGTTTTGTTTAGCTGACTTGCTGCTGTGCCTTCTTTTGTCTTTTTCTTAGGAAAGGCCAAATTTGGCAGTTTTCTGAACTGCACAGTCAATGCAAGGTCAAAACAAACAACAACAGTCAATAAACAGTCTTGTATTTTTCTCTGCAGAGATACTTGCAACTAACCTTTCCGTGTGAAACGATGTCATGTTACACTGCAGTGGAGAAAGGTGTTTTCAGGACTGGAGCTGCATTTCTGGCTATGGTTTACCAGAGGGGGAAAAGCCTTTCACTGCTGCTGTTGGCAGACAATGTTGACCTCAAAACCTCAACTGTGAAACTGCAGAGCAGTGAGGGGTGACATACGGTCTCTGCTGGGTTTCAGATGAGTGACTAGTTCTGTGAAAACTTTAGTAAAGAAGCCTGTGAAAGGCCAAAGTAACCAAGCACTATAGTACATTTTTTAAAATCTGGAGAAAAAAAAATAACGGGAAATGATGAGAGAGAAGCCATTTTTTCTCCTCCCTTCTTTTGTATATATTTGTATTTTTCAAAGGGTTTCTCAATGTTTTACTTGAAACAGACTGAAATATGAAAACGGCCCATCCTGAAAGCCTGAGCTCCTTCCAGTGCTTGCCTTGCAGATCAAGGAAACAAAACCAATACAAGCAACTTCTTTACAGAGGTATGGCGTGTACTGCTTATCTACACAGCTTGCTGCCACCTTAAGAGAATGAATAAAGTGCTGCAGCCTTTGCTCAAATGTAGAGATCTTAGCAACAGAAATGTAAATAGCAATGAGTGCAAAACACAGCAACCTGTGTGCTTACATTGTTCTTATTAGAACTGGTGCTACCTGACTTCTAGTTTTGAAAGAAAACTGTCTACCTTCCTGATAGTTACCTACAATTCAGCCAGATACAGGTTAACATAATGTTAGGAGGAAAAAAATTAAAGCCTGTGGAGAGGGAACCTGTATGTCTGAACTGCTAATTTCAAATATTAATTGGAATTTTTTTAGCACTATAGAAAGAAATCAATAGTAGAATTGAACTAACTCCTCACAAACGGAGCCCACTGATACTTTTTTGCTTTTTGCATGTACCTTTCTTTCCACTCAGATACTCCAGAAATTTTCTGACAAGCTGCAAATCCAGAAGGCAGTTGTTAGTCTCTGGGTTGCTTAATGATGGACTTGGGAAAGGAAAAAAACTATTTTTAAACACGCAACATAGCTCAAACCAAAGTTTAGGCATGCTGCAGAAATTACTGGGTGAGGTTCTTTGGGCTAAGTCAAAGTGAAGGTCTACTAAATGGTCATTTTTGGCTTTCTATCTATTCAACTGGTTTGCTTAAAATAAGATCACCATGGATCTCATCTCAAAATGTTGATCAAATCCCTTTCAATGTTCATTAGAAGTTTCATTAATTTAAATGTTTTACTGGGATTTCTCAAGTTCAGAACCCACAGGAAGTAAAACTTCTGAGACAGACATCTTTCTGCTGTGGCTGTTACATAAGAAAGGCTGTCACACCAGACGTCCAGATGACCTGGCACCCTGCGGTTGCCTACAGTAGAAATATAAGGACAGAGAAGTAATAGCTTAATTTCTCCTCCTATTTGCCATCTCAATTTCCGGCTATCTAAGGACAAAATTGGAGGCTCTGTCAATTTCTCTGCAAAGCAGCTTGTTCTTCTGTTAACTTGCCTAGGAACTTCTTGCAGCCCTTAGTATGTTGGGCATCTGAAAGATCTCATGATGACGAACTACCTAAATTAAGCAGATATCATTTAGATAGTACTTCTCTTTGCTTGTTTTTTACTTCCATCTGAAAAAATATTATTAGATTCATGGCAGTTCTCATAAGAAATTAGTAGTTATTGTCTATTCACCTTTCACATATCAGATGTGATTTTTGATACTTATGTTACATCTCCCATTTGTCACCCATTTTGTAGGTAGTTCCAGAGTACCTGATCTGTCTTAGAAGGCATTCCATCTTTCTGAACAACCTGGTCACTCTTTTTCCTGGTTTTCATGTTATTTCAATCCTTAAGATGCTATTACATGTCAAGGTGCTATAAGCAGAATTTTGTGTTGTATTAAAGGAAAGAACATGATTCCTAAGGATTTATAGAGTAAGATTATGTTTTATGGTTGCTTTTTTCATTCTTTTCTGTCCTTATCAGTCCTAACTGCCTCTCTGAGCATTGAGATAACAATTTCAGAAAACTATCCATACTGACTTCAAAATATCTTTGCTGACTGATATGAACTAATTTAGAGCCTGCTATGTTGCACAGGTAGAGATTTTTTGTTTTCCTTTCATGGACATCTGTGATTCTTGCATTTTAGCTGCTATTTTATCACCCACTTCATCTTTATCATGACTTCTTTTTTTTCCTATTTTGTGCCAGCTCTCTTGGTTTTGGTTTTTCTGAATAATTGTGAATCCTTATCTCACTGTTCAATCCTGTTTCACTTACCACTTGTGAACATGCTTTAAAGCACAGGTCCCTTTGGAATCTCACTGGTCTCCCTTCTTTGTGATCATTTACCCATCCATCCTCCCTTTGAATAATAAATCCTCCCTTATCAATCACAAAAGGAGCTTTTCTGCTTGGGTAAATCTGTGTATGTGATTGCTTCATCCAGGCTGCATGTTAAATGCTCCTCATGTCATGTGCAGTGCCCTTACTGGTCAGACTGTGAAGATACCTGGAACATGCTCTGTCTCACTCTGTCCCATACATTTGAATTTCCTTTCTGTGGAAATCAGACTGAGAGTAAAAGCAAACTGGGAAGAGAAGAAGAGGCAGGAGACAGTAGAGGATGGTATGAACTTGGTCTTCCTCCAACAAGGAGTTGATTATGGCTGAGGACTCCAGTGTCTCCGTGTTCATTCACAGTCTGTATAAGCCAGCTCCTCTTAGTTAATATTTGTTGACTTTGCTGACATTTTTTAAAGCACTGTCAGGTTTGCAGTTTCCACCTCTTCCCATTACATGGTGATGAGCCATGTGCTAGACTGACTGGTTTGTCCTTCCTATGTTTTCCCTGAAGTCTTGTCTAAAAATTGGAATGTCATATGCTACTTTCTATTCCTCCAGAACCGAATTCACTCCAAACCATAAATTACAAAGCATGCAGTTTGACGACTTCAGATCCAAGTTCCATATGAACCCTGGGATGAGAAACACGTTGTCCTGTCAGGCAGGTACTGTACAATTTGCTGACTGGCTCCAAAACCACAAGAACTCAGTTTTGTGAATATGTTTCTTCTGACCATGCCCCTAAAAGAGGTTTTGTTGTGGCAATCACCTCAAAATTTCCCATAAAGAACAGTGGTGGGAAAAAAGTCCTTAGTTTTCTCTTGTGGTTTCCTCAAATGCTTCTGTTATATCTCTGTTTCCTGCTAGTTTCTCACATTTTCTGGCAGATCTCCTGTTCTTGATGTGTTTGGAAAAGTTTTTATCTTCAAAATATTGTGTTAACCTGCTCTATTACAGTTTTCTATTTAACTTGCAGAGTTTGTGCTAGAAGTAGAAAATAACAATATTCCACAAGTGAATGCACGTGGGCATTCACAAACAGGCTCAGGTATTTGCAGTGGGTATCTAAAAGTTCAACCTTCTGGTACTTTGATGTGTTTTAAAGGCAAAGGAGTTTGTTGAAGGCTGGCTGGACACAAAAGGATTTAGTGATACATGGTACAGCAACTGCAGCTACTGACGTTTCCATCATCATTCATTCTCAATATATTCCTAGAACATTATCTTTTCAATATATTTATAAGAGAAATACAACCACCCTCCAGACTGGATGACAGCTGCAGCAAGCTTATTAGCACAAATTATTTTTTCACAGTATTCTAACAACTGTGGAGTCCTATGGCACCAGGTATTGCACAAACTTAAGGAGAAAATGAGTCCCTGTCCCAAACAGTGAAATGATTCTGCCCCCATACATTAGGACACTGCTGAACACACACATTCAGTATTTATGGCCATACTATGGGCACATTAACAGCGATCCCAAAGCCATGTTCCAGCATAAACTTCCATTCAGGCTGAACAGTGGCACACTCCACATGGGATTCAGCCAACTTTAACATTATGCCTGTGCCCCTGAAACTCCTGTGAGCAAGACATGTATGGCCTACAGGCTTTGCTGAATCAGGACCCTACTTTATAGAAAATGTATCTGCTAATAAACGTACATTATGCTTGATTAAGCTTAGTGTTAAGATTAAGTGCCTTGTCTCCTCTTTTCACAGCTAAACTCTACCTGTGGTGAGAGCCATTTGTCTTGAATTGCTGTAATGCAGTGTTTAAGTATGTCTGCTTGGCCACAAAACAGTTTACATGGTGTTTCAGTGAGAAGCTTAAAATCCCATTCACATTTTTAATATACATTTCTCTCACATAAATTATCACAGCTTGGTTGGCAGGTCTTGGATGAGTAATAAGGTTTCTGGCACAAACACATACCACAGATCTATTAAGTAAAGGAGAAGCTTTTGCTTGTTCCTACATTTACACAAGAGCTGTGATGTTTAACTTGTACAAAACAGTTTAAGGTACTGGTGTTTTATGATCAGGACACAACCAGTCATGAGATAACATATCCTCCTCAAAATGCATCAGCACAGTACAGATAAACCCCCACACACTGGTTTGAAAATTAAACTCTTGCTATGCAAAATATCTTTGCAAAAGGCAGTTTTCAGTGCTTTTGTACAGAGGCAGACTGTAGCCAAAAACTTGCTGTTATATGAAAGAGCCATGCTACTGAAAGAGAAATGAGCTGAATGCACTTTTTACACGTGAAAGGAATGTGCTCTCTTTCGAGTAAATGACAGAGTCACATTTCAGTTTGCTTTCTCTCTCTCATTCATAATTTTGGGAAGTGATTGCTCAGGGTATTTAACATGTAACTCAGAATTCTGCAAAGTAAGTTCTTTGCTGAACTCCTCATTTGGGCAATGTCTGTACACAAACAACCTGCAGTGCAATTTTGCTCTATTGTTTTTGTAAGAGCATGGGCTGGAGAACTTTGTCTCAGTATCTGTTTTTAAAACATTTAGAGCTCTTGCAATGTAGGTTTTACCTGAAGTACTTTGCACATAGCGGGAACTTTCCACTGCCTTTATTTAGGGCTTTGAATCAAGCCTTATGTAAACAATGAAATGCAGGAATAACAATCTATTGAGAGGAAATAACTTTGGAACATCCAACCTTTAGTATCTGTATGTGTCGCGAATTTTGTGTTAGATTAGCAAAACACATCCTTTCATAACTGTGCAAGGTCACATTTGCCAAACAAATGTGTAGTTTTACAGTCACATTGAGTGGTTTGGATAGATTCTCTATCACACACTCTTAAAAGATCTCAGATTATTTAGCCTGGTAAAATGAAGGGGATATGATTGCTTTCTTAAAAGTAACTGGGGGAAAACAATGCTAAGAGGGAAGGGCTATTGGAGTAAAATAACAAAACTGGCACAAGAACAATTTGGGCTGGAAATGTACACGAAGTTTGTGAACATCAAACGAATGAGACTTTAGAAAGTTTCCTAATTAGAAGAGTACATGCAAACTCCCTGTTACTCTGCATCTTGCTATTTGGATTTAATTGTGAAATCCAAAAACTCATTCGCAAACATTTGGACTTGGTAATATTAGGGGTCTTTCCCAAGACTCTCTATATTGTAATGTGTCTGTTTTTAGGTAAAGAGCTTGGTGGCAAGACGTGATGTTTTAATAAATGGACATTAAAGACATTTCTAACCAGCCCCTTTCACACACAGTACAAACACATCAAAGCACGGAGTTGTGTTAAGCCACGTCTTTGAAAGCCGACATTCCCATGGGCCGCACAGGAAAGTCCTCCTATGGCCAAAAGGCACAGAACATCTCACACCTTGGAGAGCTCCGGGCAGAGAGTGCTCTGTGGGCCACCCGCAGGGCGAGGCTGGGTGGCCATGCGCCCCACACCGAGGCTTACCCCATGGAAACACCCCCATTGTCCGGCCCCGGCCCGTTCCCTCCTCCCCAGGCGGGGCCCGGCACGGCCGCGGCCCCCTCAGGGCCGAGCCCCCAGCGCCGCCACGGCCGTGAGTGACGGCCCCGCTGGCCAATCCGCGCTCACCGCCGCACTGACTGATAGCAAAACCAGCCAATCAAGCCTCCCGATGGCTGCCCGGCCCCGCCCCCTCCCCTTACGGGGCCAATAAAGGCGAGGGCAGAGTAGGGGCTCTCTTTTCGGCTCTCGCGAGCTCTGCGGGGCCGCCC
>VXBX01003194.1:135566-181335 GCA_013400415.1 Scytalopus superciliaris | reverse complement strand
CAAAACAAAACAAAAAACCCCAAACAAACAAACAAAAAAAAGACAAAATAATTTATAAGGAAAATCACATAGTAAAACTGGGTTTGTTTTGTTTCCACAAACCTTGTCAGTGAATTCAGAGATGTTTTTGCGGAAAAAACCTGCAGTCTTCCCATGAAAAATTGGCTTTGGAGAGAGTTAAAATTAACATATGTCACTTTGCATTTGTCTGTCTTGATACTTGCAACGAGCTTTTAGTGTCATCTGAAAAAGTGAGACATATTTTTGTCTTTTGATGTGTGAATAGGGTTAGAGATGACCAGTGCTGATGGCCAGAGATGTTTTGCATTGTAAGTTTTTTCCCATATGGATTGTGTATGTGCACTGCATCTGCCAGCTTTGTATTGTCTCTCTAAAGTCCATATAGTCTCAGTACTGTTCCTAAAATGTTTTGCTGAGTTTATGGAGTGGTCCTGTTTAGAAAAGCTGTACCTTATGAGAAGGATGTGTATCAATTAGTTTGACTTACTAAAAGTAAAATTATATAGAACTTGGTGTTTGAGTTTAAAATCTATGGCCTGTAACCTCCAAACTGTGAGCTGCTATTAAGACTTCCCTTGGAAGAGGCTCTTGCCTTTTTGTGGGAGGCAGACTCTTGTTAGGATTGATGCCACAGTCTGTTTTTAGTACTTGAGTGCAAATGAGGCTATGGGTGAGTCTTGGGAATCCTAATCTGCAAGTAATTCCCCACTTAACTATGTTTTAGGGCTTGTGTGTTGACTCTGTGAGAAGATACTGCATCCTGTCAGCTCCTTCTAATGCACCTGCTTTCCATGGAGCTGACTCTTTAAAATTTGGAAGGACCTTTCCAGATGTAATGTCTATGAAAAAGGGTTTTGAAGGATTGAAATGTGTCTGCCTCTAAAACTGAAGGGATGTATCATCTTTGTCTAACTCTGGATGGACAAGAAGAGTAAGAGAAAAGGACAGCTGCCTTGCAGTGATTGTAAAATTTATAGGGTTTTTGTAAGCATAAGAAAAGGTGACTATGATTTTTGTTTCACGTCAGCAAATCTCATGGCCTCATGAGAAGCTTCTGCTGAAATAACTGTGGTGCACACAACCACAGGAGGGGGAAACTGAAATACAGAAGTGCCATTACAATGGAACAAATAGACCAGATGGCTGTATTATGGGGTCTTACCTCCAAATTACTGGAATATTTTTTTGGCTTGTTTCCTGTGAGCTTAAATTAGACTACTGATTTAGATGTTTCTGTATAGGGCTAATACAGTTGCTTCTATTTGTGCTTCTGTCATCTCTTCTCAGGTTCTCTACAAGTGTAAATAGGAGAGGAGGGACAGAACATTAATGGTGGTAAAAGCTTTTTACCTTTTTTTTAACCCTTCAGTAATTAAAATTTTGCTTCTCTTTTAATTTTATGATATATTAACATATACAGTATAAGTCAAGTTTATAAATCACTTAGTTTGGAAGTGACTCGGACTTTTTAAACCTTCAGATATTCATATTTTGGGCTGAGGAAATAATTGTTGTTGTGGAGATTGTTGTGGGGAAAACTCTTATTTTTTGCTTTGCTTTTCCTCGTGGTGTGATCTGCCTACAGTTTTGGGGCATCTTCACTTACCGTGTTTGCTGTTGCTTTAGAGCCTTAAGGTATTGCTGATACTGTATCTTCCCTTATCTCCTAGGATAAATTTGAGTCCTTTGTTCTACAGTTCTTAGATCTGCTGTGGGAAGTGATTCGGGGTGTGTGTGTGTTTAGGGAGGGGGTGGAATGTAGTGGATGCTCTCTGGGCTCTTTTTGTAAAGCTGTTTGTGACTTTTCACAGTCCCAGTGCTTGCAGAAACGGGATTATTTACAAACTTAGCAATAGTTAAGTAAATTGTGTAGAACTGAATAATAGACGTAATAAAGGTATTAATTAAAATATCTCTACTTTCAAAAACATGCCACTTAAAAGGTTGAGAGAAGTAGGGTAAGAAAATGAGGCATGAGTAACCACTAAGGATACATGTATATACAGTTACACTTAGAACAGAATTCCTCAGTAGAGGACTAGGAAATAGATTGAAAATGAACATCTGACATAAAGTCCTCCAAGAGGAAATCCCTGCAGGAGGACTTCATTCTTGAGATTAATTAAATGAAAGATTAGAAATTCTCTAGATAGCTGTAAGCTTTTTAATAAAACTGAAGTAAGCAATTAAAAGACTCTGTTGTAGTTACTAGTAGAGGCATTGCCTCCTTGTAACGATCCTGCTGCTGCCCCCCCCTCCCTGTTACATATGTTCTCCCTCATTTTACAGGAAAATATATGTGAGCTCATTAATGCTAGATGCTTTCTGCAGAAGGATTTTCATAGAAAGCATCCTTCTCTGAATAACGGTAATGTAGATAATAACTTCTTTGGCATTGAAAGCACATACACAGTCCTGAGAAAACAGAAATAAAAGTGCTTTGTAGAAATTATACTAATGAAATGTGTGTGAGAGAGTAGCTTGAAAGAGAAACCTGATTAACATCTGAAACTTAAGATAACATTCAGCCAATTTATAATAGAACTTATGTTTCCAATAAAACTACTTTGTCAAATCTCTGGTTTCTACTCCTAAGTTACATTGATGTAAGCATTTTCCAGTCCACCTCTTCACAGTATTTTTTCCCTTTGTCTTCCAGGCAAACAGATTAATTCTGACTGTTCTGGGAAATGGTTGTAGTTACTCTGGTATCTGCAAAAGGCATTTTGTGTTCTGGTGTGCCAGATAATTGTGTGTGCTCTAGCAGTTGTGTACAGCAAAACTGGCATGTGTTATATGACCAGAGATCTGTCCCTCATCTGAGGGCAGTGTGTGATACCAAATCATGTCATCATGTTAGGGAGAAAAATATATAACTGCAGATTAGCACTGGATTCCCCAAAATTGAGGAGTTGCTGTAGTTCAACAGAATTAGTGTGCCACAAGTAATTATGAAAAATAGAAAAGAAACATTGAAAAAATTATTCCTTATATGTATCAAGTAGTGCTATTATACTAATTTTAAGTTGCTTCAAAATAAGATACTACTTAAGTTATTAAAGATAAGAGCACTCTATGATAAGATTTTTTTAGAAGTGTTAATTACTTTCTATGAGAAAGCAGATGTGGTCTCAGTGAAAATAAAGAAGTTCTGAAGGTAAACTTATTAATGTTGTTATTTTTGTGCTGTAAACAGCTCACAATCTAGAAATTTGCTTTCCAGACTTAAATGGTTATTGTTAGTACTCAGAGAAATGCACAATGAAGCTTTCTTTGGCAATGTTTATGTATCTTTATTTTCATAGCATAATTAACATATATTCTACATGTCAGATATATCTGTACACTACTAAATAAAATGCCATCATATTGGGTGTATAGTGGACAAAAGATGGAGTGATAGCGTTTTAAAATTCTGTAACAATAAGTCCATGTTTTATTATAGAATATATTTGGAAAGTCTTGCAAGATTTTTTTAAACTATGTTTGAGAAGCAGATACCAATGTTTATTCTTCCTCTTCAGATGGGGAATGTATTTTGTGTATTGTTTTTGTATTAGACTTAATTTCTGTCAAACCATGTCATACATGCTCGCACTTCAAAAAAATGTTGAAATGTTCTGTTGACTTCTTGAAACTTTTTTTTGGCAACAGGACACTTTCCATTTATTTTGTCCCTTGTTTAACAGTTTTTGTGTGTGTTTTCAAAAGCACTTCCATTCACCATTCAAGGAATTCAATAGAATTCTAATAGGAACTGCACATAAATAACTACAGAAATCAATGCTTCAATTCAGCCAAGAGGTTTTTTGTGACTTCAAAAGCCACAAGAGCATTTATTATTAGAAACATACAATTGACTTTTCTTGTATTATCATTTTGCATAGTGATTTGGTTTTTACCACCACAACAAGATGTTTGACAGTTTCATTTGAAAATGATGTATTTACATTCAGCACTCCAAAACAGTGTAATTTTTATCATTTCTCTGAAGCTCTATTTATGTTCATTTGCATGTTCAGCTCTCTGCAAAGGTTATCAGTGAAATATTCACTGGTAGATTTCTCCTTAGAGGTCAACCAAATGTTCAGCATAGTCTCCTTTTCCTATATTGTGATGAAAATATGAAAAAATCTTTAAAGAATGGAGTTGTTGGGTTAATTTTTGTCTGTTCAACTCATGCAATGTAAAGCATATCCTCTCCTCCAAAATGTTCAATTTCCTGACAATAACAATGACAGAAGTAACCAACCTGTGATAGTGCAGGATTGTCTTGGAAGTAATTCCAACCTCTAGTGTTAACATTGCAACTCAGGCCATGTACTCTGGAACAGCCTTTTTGATCCTCAAGTTTTTAGGTGAGCTGTGGAAAGTGATATGATCTCCAAGGAGGTGGTTTGGTACCCCAGAAGCTTTAGAAAATTGATGTTGCTTTTCTTTTGAACTAGCCCAAAGATGATGCGACATGAAATAGAGCACTCAGTGTTCAGTAATGCCTGCAGCCTTGTCAGAGAACCCCTTGAGTGCTGTGGCTTCTGGACAGCCCTTGCATACAGTTTCTGTCAGGTAATAGGACAGTGTTCTCACCTTTGATGGAGAGCACATCCAGAAGGAAAGAGAGTTTTTTTCTGGTTGTCAGGTGGATACTCAGGTTAATGAATTTTTCTACATTCAAGTTTTCGTTTTCACCATTGCTGGTAATTAAAAAAAAACAAGTCAAGCTACCAGGAGAGCCTTTTAGATGACAGTAGCCTTCTGCCACCCTCCCAGTCTCCTAATTCCAGCCAGTCTGGTTCTGTAAGAGGAGGCTGAATATTAAGAGCTTCTTTGTGGAACTTCATCTCATGTACCAACTGGTGCTGAGACTTGTCACCCACCAGTCCAGTTACTTTGAGATAGAGACCCGCAGTCCATCCTCACCTACCTTGTTGCATGAGGAGGTGCTTTTGGTGGTTTTGGCACTTGAGAGGTAGCTATTTCAGCCAGGTGGAGAGATAGGGAAGCATGGTCTGTCTCTAGTCCTTTCCTGTCCAAACAGTTGAAGTGAAAGACTATTCACATCAAACTTCCGCTGCACCTTGAGAAGCATTTTAGAGGTGACGGGAAAGAAAGGCAAGGTAGAGCATGGTGAGGAGCAAAACCAGTAATACAGGCAGTGTCATAACTGCAGACTATTAGTGTTCAATGTCATCACCTGGAATTATATGCATTTAGGATTTGAGTGCTGTCATGGTGTTACCTTAAAAAAAAAAAAAAAAAAAACCCAAGAAATTGAAATCTCATCTTCTGCTGGTTCCTCAAAGTTCTTCCCCTTTTCCTTTACCACTTCTGTCTTCATTCAGGTAGCATTTGAGTCAGCTGCTTTCATCTTGACACTTATGTCATTCAAGCATTCACAAAGTTAGCACGTTCACATCTGCATTTCAACTGACTGATAGGTACACCAAAACCTATCTTAATTTTGTCACTGCAACATGAAACTTCTTTTAATTTCCCAGGATGTTCAGCATTTACCGAAACAAGATAATGGAATGTTGCTGGTAGAATTTGTAAGCCTAATGTTTGAAGTTCATTAAACAAAGATTTCTTCCTGAAACACACTCTTGCCCTTTCTCTTTTCTTGCAAGTGCTTGGAATTTACCGAATTTTTAAGCCAGAGGGGCAGAAATAATAATAATAGGCATCTAAAAATGGTTTTGTTAGGGAAACTTGGTGCTTCTAAATAACAGAAAGGATTTTAAATGCCTGAAAGCAAGCATTCCTCAGTATTTTATGTTTGTGTGTTGTCTGCTTTGTTATGAAGCACAGCTTATGACATCAGGCAAGACAAACCAGACACCTCATGGGTTTTTTGAAACTGTTGTGTGTATTATCCATCCCCTCTTGAACTTCTCTTGCATAGATCACCCCAAATGTATTGGTGATAAGGAGAAAAACATTTGTAATTTGTTTTGAATGCAGGAAGGAGAAACCTAAGAGAGAAAAAAACCCAGCCAGGTGATGGGGAAGACTGGGAGAGAAACAGTCTTTCTAGCTCTTGCACGTAGGTGCCAGAAAACCTGAAGCATGGAGGTATTAAAATATATCATTGGTATGGAGCAACAGTGATGTTATTGCTTGATACAGCACACTGTTTCATAGCTCCACAGTCATGAAATCCTGTTCACTGAACATTGTTTTGCAGTGTATATATACACCCTGTTTGTTGAACAGGTAGTTAGAAATTCACCTCAGAGAAAAGAATACAGTCCTAAATTTGGATTAAATCCTTCCCTGACCAGTTTTTACTGTGTTTTGTACTAGTCATTCTTTTTCCAGAAGTGCTTTATTTCTGCCAGGACAGTGTGTCTTGTGTGTTCCACTCCTCCATACCATTTCAAAAAAATAAATTTAATATATGAATAAAAACTTTGTTTCAAAGTGCTTGAAAACTGTAATACATTGAATTTTGCAGTCTTGGGTGAAGTAATCTGAATTCTTTCTGGTTTATCATTATTGTGCTTTTTCAGGTGTTTCATTTTGGTATTGCTTGGTACTGGGAACAGTTTTTTGACTGTTTGTACTTGACCTGCATTTGGTTTTGAAAGCCTAAAAATGAATCTATTTGAGCTTTTGCAATACTGAGCATCATGAGAGAGGACCTTCATCTGTCCCGTGGGCTGTGTGCCTGACTAAGCATCCTCATATGAGGAATTCCCTCTCTACAACAGCATGACATAGTTGGTTTATGTTTGTATCTTATGACCTACTAAAAATATTCTCTTTACTTCCCACTTACCTTTTAAGAGCCTTTTCAGCAGAATTGGTGTATAACCAACCACCTTGTATTCAATTTCTCTATTTTTGCAGTGAGTTATGCTGCTTGGTAGAATATACAAAATGTCCAAACGTATAAAAGAAAGGTATGTTTTCAGAAAATAGTTTTCTACTTAATATTTAAGAACAAATCTTGTTCTTATGTTCTGAAGACACTAATGACACTTTAAGAATGTGGTTCTTTCCTGACTTTAAGAATGCATTATGGGAATGAAGTAGATCTTACGTAACTTTCTGTAAATGACTGGATACACATAGAATGTGTTTTAAAAAAATATATTCATAAAGCTATTTTCTAAGACATATATCAGTCTTTTAAGATAGTTTCTCTCGTGCAGTTCTTGTCCAGACTTTCTGTGCTTTTTGCATGAGAATACATCTGGAAAGAAAAAGCATTCTGTGAAAGCTTTGGGAGGTCTTAGTTTTAAAAAGAAATTGCATAAATTGGATTTCTACTGATAAAACATATGCAATTTTAGTATCAATATTAGAAACCCAGTTTTAACAGTGTATTTTATGTAGATATTTTGATTTACTGAGTTTGACAACAAACTGGAGTAATGGCTTCTTACTTCAGGAGATTTGTGCTGAAACCAGCTGAGATTGTAAAAAAAGTTCTAGTTCTGTCCCCATTTCTCCGGAAAAGAATGCAGCTACTCAGTGCCCTATTAGGACAGACAAAAGGCTGATCAACAGGAACATCTGGATCTGACTGTCAAATGACCAAGTGTGGCAATACCGCTAATTCCAGCTCACTCCTAGCATTTGTATCCTAGTTCAGATTCACAGCATTTGGAATAAGATTATCAGTCTGTTATGCTTTATATATGTATGTATTTTAAATTTGGGAGAAAAATAGAAAGGGGAGAACCCCCTTTATTGGTTTCTGAGCAATTGATGTAATTTACTAACTGTGAGAAGTAGATCATGTGCTTTAAAGGCTTTAATACATCTGCTCAGTGGACTAGTTTGACTGTCTTAAGCAGTTTTTTCAGTGCTGACAATGTGCCAAGATGAGCTGATTGTATGTGTTTTAAACCTTGAGGATATCTGGAATGCTTTTGATGGTTCATGATTTTTGTTCAGGATTTGTCTATATAGGAATTTTTTGTAAAATCTGCTAATAAGCAAAATCAGTATTTCAGACCTGTTCATGTGGACATTCTTATTCCGTCTTGAGTATCTAATTGACTTTTGGTTGAATTCTTTTCTGAAGTTAAATAAAAGCAGCCTTACAGCTGAATAAATGGGTGTTGTTTTGGAGGATGTTAGAGACAAAAAGAAGAAAAAAGAAAAAGTTGTGTTATATTTTTATTAAGCTGGATCAAAACCTGAACATCTGAAGTAATTTTTCTTGATCTTTTGGGGGAGGCATTTTTATTTTTCTGTCTTGAGGAAAAGTAATTTGTGGAGTCATTTTATGCATCTTAAGTATTAAAATACAGGGAAGCATAAAGTACTGACATGTATGGAACATAAAATTAGAACAGATAAGGAGTGCATTTCATGTGATAATAAAAAAATTTTCCATGACTTGGACACCTAAGCATTTACAACTTAGGTTATGAAAAATAAATTTAAACTATTATTTCAATGCCAATCTCTGTTTTAGAAAGAAAACTGTGGTTTCTAAATCAGTTAAATTGTTTTTGAAGAGTTCATTTGCTCTCTGAAAGTCATCTTTCAACTGGTAACCTAAAGCTAACTAAGCTGTCTAAATAGATAGGTGCAGGGAAAAATGTATAGGGATCTTCTCCTTTCCCTGGTCCCAATTAAACATTGGTTCCTGTGTATAAATATTTTTTCTTTTGTAGCAATTACTGTTCCAAGACCTACAGCAATGCCTGGTAGTCATTTTACAGAAGATGTTAACTCAGCCACCCATAGTTAAGCCCATGTGCCCTCAAGTCTCCTCACTCCTGTATTGCCTGCTATGGACTATGGCAGTAATCCATCCCGTGAGCACTGCAGACCATCTGAAGTGAGGTTATCTATGGCTGTGCAGATTCCAAAGTGCACTTTTAAAATGTAATTATTCTAAATGTTATTAACGTTTTGCCTTTTCAGAGGAATGTATTCATTCACGGCAACTTAAGAGTTGTGTTCATACATCAGAAGCTTTCTGAATTGTGACATTAATATGTTAAATCTTATGCTTAAAAAAGGTTTCAACTCTTGCTGTTGAAAAGAGAAACATAAGAGCATGTGTATAGTGATTGCTGTTCCCCAAACCTGTAGGGAGCCTGCGGTGGCTCCTAAAGGCAGATTGTTTCATCCAACTGCCTCTGCCTTTCTAATTCCAGTGCCTCCATCTCAGTACATTTCGTATCTTCTGCTCTAGCAAGGGGCTGAGGGCGTGTGTGGTCATTGCTGATGTGGATTGATAGGTTTTTGATTAGCTGGTGCAGCAGAAGCACCTGCACAGGGCGTCAAGGTTCAGGATGCTGCATTCAAATAATTGTTAGAAACAGCTGATAATGACAGATGTGTGGAAGGGAAGGAGCAGATTCTGATTCATCTCTTCCTTCAGCTACTAATGCTTTTCTGCTTTACTCACAACTGGGCATCAGTACAGGTCTTTGGAGTCCATCCCCCTACAGCTACATGGCATTTTCAGGTAAGAGGAGATGTATCACCAAGGAGTTATATAATCAACGTGGCCTTGCCTACCCACACCCTGCTGCCTGAGCTGAAAAGTTTTATGCTGATTGTATTGGGTGCAGTGGCATGAAACTCTTATTGCACAACCTCTGTATTTCCATCCGTCAGAATGCCATGCTTTGTCTTTTATTGGCAAAAGTGTCAATGATTATTTCCAACATATGGTTATCTATTTGGACTTGAACATCTGCAGGATAAGAAAAATAATTGTGAATTTAAAGTCTAGAGTCCAGCAATATTCTGGCAAGTAGTAAAACTGAGCACACAGTAAGAAAGTGAAAGTTCTGCTAAAGAAACTAATTGTAGGAAAGTGTATCAGCAGTAATTAAAACAGGGAAGTCTATCTTTCTGGAAAGGTCTGCCAAAGTCATTGATGAAGATAAAATCCAATCTTTCTTGAGCTGCTTTGTGTGATTGTGTGCCAAAGATGATATGCTGAAGGGATCATAGACTTTATGCCAAGTTCTGTGGGATTTAAGGATTGCTTGTTAACTAGAGGAAATTTTTTCTTTGAGTTGCATAAATTAACCTTTCTTCTAACAATTTATCTTTTGTTTATGTGTAACTGTTCCTTGTTCATTTGTACTGTCATCATCATTCTCTCCCCACCCCCCATGCACTAGTCACTTTTCATACCACAGGGAGAAAAATTCTGCATCAAAAGAGCTGGCACAGTATGCGCTGCAGATAAGAAGGCGAGTGCTGTGTTGAATCAGATAAAAGATCCAGAACTCAGTAATCCTGACAGTGATGAATAACATGGAGAAGGTCCTGTATACAGTGAACTTTCCTTGATGTAGTCACAATACAAACTGAGGATGAATTCATTCCTTTTTTTATTTTTGCTTTTAACATGTAGGTACTGATAGCTATACATTTTATTCTGTAGAAGATGTAACTATTTTTAAATGTTCATGGTAAATCCAAAAGCATTTCCGGTGTCTTTCAGGCAAAGAAATACTGGGCTGAAAAAGGAAGGCACTAATGTGTTATCTTTTAAATAGAGTGCATTGTATAAGCTTAGTGTTCATTTTCAGAGCAAAAGAAAGAACAAGCATAAATTGGAAATTGTGAGGATCATGTTGTTAATACATATGGCATGTAACTATTATAAAAGACCTTATTCTAATGCCAGTACCTGATAAGAACAGCAAGAGATGTATGACCAGTGTGGGCTGCTGCCACTGACTCACTATGTAATGACAGGCAAATTACTCGGTTTTCTGCATCTTGTTCTACTCCTTTATAAATGAGAAATATTGTTTCCCAGTAAAACTCTGAGATCATTGGATAAAAGGGGATTTTTTTTTTTGGTACGCCTACTGAGTATATAAATTTGAAGTTAGAAAGTGCAGCAAATACCAGGTTCTGTGCAAGTCTTTTACCAGTACAGACACAGTATGGTGAGTCTTGCTGCTCATTATGGGTTGTATTAAACCACATTGTACTTTGAAGACCTCTGTAATGCACAGGCAAAAATAGGGGTTTAAGTCAGACTTGGCACTTCAGTGTGTGTTCTGTTAGGTTTTTTTCTGTGGTTAAGTACAGCTTCAGTAAAGCTTCTCTGATGTCTGCATTGATAACTGCCATTCCATTTTGTTTGATACGCCAGACATTTCACCACCTTCAGATGAAATAGTATGGGGAACCCTTTGGAGTACCTTTCTGTCAATCTCCCATCACCTCCTTCACATTGTCTTTGATTGTGTTTTATCACTGAATTTTCATAATGTTTGGGGGAACTTGACCTTTTCAGAATTGTCTGTGTTAACACTGTAGTCTTAATCTTTCCCCTGGCACATCCTGAAACAAAATACAAATTAATGATTCAGACACCACCAAACAAATCACATGTCACTTGTTTCTTCCCAACGATTCTTCATTGTCATTGTTTGGTGTATTGTGTGCAAGTCCTTGTGTATTCTCTGGTGACAGGGACCTAAATAATGGAGATTATAAGGAAGGTCTGTAGCAGATAAGTAGAGATAAGTTTCCTCTATGCAACAGTTTCAGGTATACATATATATATATATGTGTGTGTAAGATGATTTGGATAAACATAAAAAGAATGACATTATTTCAGCAATGACCCATGGAAGTAAACAGGTTTCATGTATGCTTTGGTTTTTTAATAAAGTCATACTTTATTGTGATAGTCCACAAATAACTGTGGAAGTGGTAGAGGGTACATGAAATTTCTGGTCTCTGGTGCTTCAAGGAAGACTATGCTGTTGTCTTTTTTTGTAGTGATTGCCCGTCTGTTTTTGCATTTTCATCTGCTTCCATTCCATTTATCATCATTCTTGATTCCTTCTTAATTTGCTGACTTTCTTAAATTCTTTTCTTCACATGAAGTGCCAGCTTTAGCTTCATAATTTAAAAAAAAAAATAAATTCCCATCAATACTTGTGGCTATCACGCCATTTTATCTTGTTGCATTCCGCCCCCAAATCAGTAAATACACAGTCTAAAACCTCAGGTTTTAATTCATATTTACATTTTCCTCACCTTTTCATCATTTCCCACTCTTGTAGTCTTCTGTTGAAATGGCTTTTAACAAAATGAATGTTCTTCACTTGGCTGGATGCTAATACCTTTACTCCATTTTCCTTGTTTGGACCATAAAGGAAGCAGCTTCTCTTTATAGCCACTTGCTGTCCTTGTGCTGCTGTAGTGCTTTTGCCACTGCACAATGAATCATGTTGGGAATTGGTCTGACTGAAAAGTAATTTTGCCAAAATTTTGTTGCTTCTTATTTCCCTAGTCCAGTTTACCATATGGCTGTACAAATGGCTATGTCAGCAGTAGGGAGAGGATGATGCAAGGCTGGAAGTGAGAGGCCAGACTCAGGAGTGGGTCAGGAATACTGTGTTAGCTCACAGTGCCAGGTTATGTCAAAAGAGTTCATCAGAGTAAAGTCTGGTTGTCTGTGATGTTGTCACATCCTGCTTCTGGAAATCCTGATCTCTGCTGCTTTTTCTCCTTAACCTCTCGTCCTCTCCCCCTTACTTTGATGTTTGACATTTTGCCAAAGCTGCTTGTTTATCTCTTACAGTAAGTGATCAATAACAACATCAGTAGAAGCTACCATTTCTCAGTGTGCACAGGAGGTGGAGCCTGTTGTCCTCAGGATGTGTTGGAAACTTCCTATTTAAATCATTTGAGTGGGCATCGTTAGTCAAACCTGTACCATCATTTGGAAATACCCATAAAATAATTGCAGTGATGTTTAGACTCATAAGCTGTTCTAGTTGGATATGTGTAAGTTTAAAAAAAAATATTTAAATCAGTAGTTTTCCAAATCAGTACAGTATGAGACGTCCTTAGTGTGAAATTTTAAAGACTTAAGCCATTTTGGCAGAATCATTGGCACCAAAAAAGATGTAGTGCAACCATACCTGCTTTCACAGTGTCTTTCCACCAGTGACCAGATATCTTCACACCAAACAATTTTGTCTTTTATGTCTGTGAAATCACAGGGTGCTCTTTGTGAACAAATGCACTAAATAATCCCATCCTTTTCCTAAATCTGCAGAAATGCACTTCATTAGTTTGCAGTCAGGTTATTAAGAGTAGCATAAAAGTGTTGGGTGGGGGGGTTTATTTCTTTTTTGTTGACTTTTTTTAATGGGGGATGTTTGTTTTACTCTACAGATGTTAAACTGATTTTCAAGGATACAGTGAAATATACATCTGAATTAAGTTACATGCAAAAATGATAATTTTCAAATCTGAGTGTACCTTTAAGGCCCACAAAAAATATGAATTCACTTCTAAATCCAATTCTGCATGCTCCCATGTAAATAGACTTACTCTAAACTTGTATCTAATGGTGTGTCTGCATGTGTTTAAGTCTCAAAATGTCTCAGCTAATGTAAGAGTATCTTTTTGTTGTTCTTAAAAGTTCATGTAAATTATGTCCTCTCTATTTCTGTATTTATGTGGAAGGAGAAAAAGAAACAAAAAAGCAGCATTTTTTAACACTGTGATGCACACAGTTGAGACAATTTCTGCAGTTTGGCATTGATACTCAACCATGTGCATCCTCTCAGAAAGGAATGATATTTATTATCCCCTCATATGAGCTGTAGTTCATTGTCTTGTCTTTGCCTTCTTTCTGGTTATCATTGTCCTGATTATTGACTTTCCAAATTTCCATTTGTTTCTAGAACAAAAGGTCCAATCTTTGGTTCATTCAAAGATCAAACCATGAAGTTAACAATCTGAGCTTAATGCACTGAAACAAATATGAGCTCACTCAAATTACAGATGATTATTAGTATTGCTTTTTTTCAGTAAAGAAGTAATTTTTCAAAGTTTAGTACCAGGAATTGATGCACTGCCCTGATGGAAGTGAACCACCAAATTCTAATCTCTTGAAGTAAAACTCCAAATTGGAAATGGAAAGCAAACAGTTCTGTGGCATCTAAGGTGTAAATAAATATGAATTTTTTTGGTGAACTTTTCTTTAGACCTTGTCCCAAAATATCTTTGGGCCTTACTACGTGTGCACTTGGGGTTCTGATGCCTGTGTCATCAGGCTGGCAGCTCTCCTCTGGCTGGGAGCTCTTACCATTGCCTTCCTCCTATTCTCAGTAGTGGTATAATTTCCTTTTAGCCTCTATCTATTCCGTATTGCTGGTACCTGCTGATAACATGGATCCTACTGCCTGCTCTTTTCCATAAGTCCTTGAATGCTGTTCTTTTTTCCCTGCTGAAAGGAAGGCATGATTCTCATTCAGGAGTTGCTCTTGGATTTCTGAGGTAATATTTTTCTTGAATTGCTGCCAGTGGAGATAGTGGTTATGTTCTCTTTACCTAAGTGTTGCTGACAAATAGTCAGCTTTCTGTTTGTGCCCTGTTGCCTTACCTGGATTTCATATACTTTCCACAGATGTTGTGTTTTTATCTGTAAGTGTTCTGGAAACAGTAATTTAAGTAATGGCTCTCTGATCATCCTTAACTCTTACATAGTTACTCTGTTGATTCTTTTAAATTCTCAGTCATATTCAATAGAAAACTGCAAGGAACTTCATAATGAAGCAAACGAAATAGGGAAACAAGCAAACTACAAAAGTAAATTTTAGATAAATGTTCAAACAGCCACAATTTTAACACCTTTCTCATCCCATGTGGCTAAGATTAAAAATGTGCCAGTCCACAGAACTGCAAGATGAAATTAAGAACCAGATTTCTAGAGGTATTAAATCTTTACATGTAATGGTGGCATGGCTACTCCTACTCCAGCTACCAATGTCTTTCTATTTCGTGTTTCAGAAGAATGTTCCAGTGAGTTTACAAAATGGCTTAACAGAACATGTTGTGGCAAAAATACTGGTGGTTGATTGTAGATATTTTGAGTTATTTTGTCATAGTGACCACCATGTGATAGAGGTGTACATGTAGCGTAGCCCATATCTCTGTTAAAAAACAAAGCCTACCACAAGGTATGCATAAGCTGTAGTTTGGGTGTATGTGCTCTTGAATTACTTATTTTGGATTTCTTGAGAGCTAGATGAGATTTTTCTGCACTTTCATGAGCTCTGTCAGCACTTGTTCAGTCTAGTTGGCACCTCTTCATTTCTCTCTGTTTTTTTCAGCAGATTTTCTTACAGAAAGGCGGATGATCTAACACTGTGAAGAAATTCTAATTTGTGTTTCTCTTTATATACTTCCAGAGGACAGATGGACACGTCTGTTATTTAATAATGCTCATGTTACATCTTTCATAAAGAATCAGAATAGCTCTTAGCAGTCTGCCTGCCTGTCAGTAGCAGACACAAGCTTCTTGCTGATTTTGTGTTAAATAACAGGGATTTCTGCTCTCTGGGCACTAGCTTTAAGAGTTTGAGAATGGCACTTTCTCAGATAGGCGTTGTAGATTCTTCATGCTCTTGACTGCTGAGAAGTTCTCTTTGAGAGATTTTTGGGTGACCTGGTAAATAAACATGCTGTGCTGGTTCATGGAGAGTGGGAGCTACTTTTCAAAAGGATAAGATGGTGGTGGTAATAAACTCTTCACCACTGCCTCTCTTTCTGATGTATCATGTAACATCATGCTCATCATTTTTAAGAAGAGCATCCTGACACCAGCTCCTGTACTGAAGCTAGAAAGGACATGCCTTGTATTTCTCTCCTCTGAGTAGCCAGAAGTGAAGAACATTTCAGATATTCTTTGTCTTGCCTTCTGAGACACCCCACCATTGACTAATGCTGAAGGAGTGTCATGGTGCATGTCACTGGTTACCCACAGTCCCACGAGTAGTGGGTAATATTCCTGGAAGCCCCAGTTCAGGAATTGTGTGATTCATCTGGAACTGCATCTCTTTTGTTCTCTGGTTTCCCAGACTCCAGTTTTGGACCTGCTAACAATGACTTTGTAGCAGAGGACCTTTTCCAGCACTGGACAAAGCTGAGACTTGGCAAACTTTTAATGGAGTGTAAAGGGATACATTAATCTGTGTGTTTCCATTCTCTTTGCAACTTCCTGGAGCCACCGAAACATTTCCAGTCATGGCTCACCAGGATCTCCTTCCTGTGATGTAAGGAATAAATTGTATGCTGTTGTCATGTCTTTCCACAGAAGGTATCAACAATTTCATGGTAGGCTGGGATGTTATCATCAGTGTTAGTGTGCTGACAGTTCTGAGACTGCTGAACTCTGTTATTGGCAGCCCATTTCAGCAACTGCACGGTTGTGCCTAGATGAGTAGTCAGTATTTGTCAACCCGTAGTGACAGACACTTGGTGATGTGACATTTGTTCTGAAGTCAGCATTGCTAATGCCGGCATGGTGGCTGGAATTCAGAAGGATCAATTCAATTCAGTCTGGACTTTGTCAGCTGGAGTGCTCTGCATAATTATAATGGAAATGTAATGTGTGCAGATCTCCCTTGAATGCTGCTAAAGAATGTAGTTTCTATATCTGTTCCCACATTTATTGTTCTATAATGGGAAAAGGATTCTTTCCAGTTCATGAGTTGAAGTTTTTTGCCTCTTCTTAATATGGAAAATTTGTTCATCTCTGTTGCAGATGCACTAAGTATCAGAAAGGGCATAACTGAGAAAACTGAACTAAATGGCAGGTGGTTTGGTTTTGGTTTGGCATTCTGCATCTTCATGAGCCTTACTATTCTGAGCTGTCTTACATCAGTTTACCAGTGCAGTTTTGAAAATACTGAGTTTCCTAAAGTCCTATTTAAAGAACTTCTTGTAGTAAAAGACCTGGTCCCCCAGAAGAACTGAATCTGATCTGTGATACTCTGATGAGAACATCTTGCTATTTTAGAGAGAAAGTTACTGCATGTCATCGGCAAATGTGGCTGTTGCTTGTGTGACACAAGTGTCTTCATTTTGGGAAAGTATCTCTTCTGAGCATCTGTGGGAGCGTGGGAAGAGCTTTGTGCCCTCAGCTGAGCACGGTACCATCATGCAGAGAGGCCCTCTCTACAGAACAACACTCCTGTTGCTTCCACCCCTGGCTCCTGCAGCTTCCAGCAGGGAAAAGTACATGTGGATACACATTGGCAAATAGAAGCAGCTGCTTGATTGGCTTCTTTGTTAATGTGCACATTCCATATCCTGCCATATGTCCCTCTTCTTTAGCCTTTTAATTCTGGGATGATCTAAATGTAAACAGTTTGGGAAAGCTGGGTTTGATTACAAAAGAGTGCCTAAAGGAGAGGGTGTAAGAAAGCAAATGGGTTTGACTGCAATGGTGCATGAATTAACGGAGGTTTTAACTAGTGCCCGAGAATGCTGGTGCAGGTGTGCTGACTCAGAGGGCTCAGCCTTTTAGTGCACTTTGGACAAGATTTTCACTTCAAAAAAAATTTTAAAAAGAGTGTGATCTTTTGTCTTCTTAGTGTCTCTTCACACTCAGAGCTGTTGAATCATTTAAGTTGGAAAAGACCTCTTTAAATCATTGAGTCCAACCATTAGATATTGAAGTCCAGGTTGATAGAGACAAAGTTTCTTTCTCTTTTTAGGTGTCAGAAAACTTAGTTACTGGAAAGCTTTATCATGTCACTGTCAACGTGTTTGTGCATGTTGAGAATAAACTTGTTCTTAATCAGTTTTCCTGCTGGGTCTTCTGTTCCGAAAGTCTTTTTTCAAAGGAGGTTGTCCCTAATCATTAGAGACATTGAATTAATTTTGTTGGTGAAGATGATAGAAAAATGAGGCAGGGCAATGTTCTGAAACACAGATTTAACTCAAAATTTATGTATCTGCGAGGCTGTTAGAAGGAAGTAACTTGACTATCCATATTTATGCATTTTTCAAATGGTGTGGAAATCTTTCTCTACCTTATGTTAAAATCTGTGAAATTTAAAAGCCATTTAAATGATTTTTGGTAATGCCATGTAGGTGGTTATGTTACCATCCATCCCTTCCATTCATAACTGTGGAAAGCATCTCAGTAGAGTGCCTCAGGCACATTACACCTGTGCTGTTACTCTGACTATAGATGTATCTGGCATCTCTGTTTCAAGCTTGTGAGCAGACTTGGGCATGGTTCTTGTCTCTTGCCTACAGTTTTTCCTCTTTCTTCCAGGTGGAACTTGTTTGATTTTCTGTGAGTTTAGGGGACATTCTTGTGATTTTTGTTGCTGCTCCATCTTCTGTACCCACCCCAAAGGAGTAGGCCAAGGGAATGGCAAAAGGGAAGTTGAAGCATGATGAGAGGAACAAACAAAATGTAGGGAAGGATTTGAAAGGTGAAGAGAATTGAACAGTTAGAAGGGGAACCGTTAGAGCCTTGAGAAGCAAAGAAGGTACGTGGAGGAGATCTGAAATACCTGAATGAAGTGAATGGTGCACAGCTGATGGTTTCTCTGATGAATAATTATCTCTGTAATTTCAGCTTGGCTACTGCATCAATCTGTGGATCTGTAGCCACCGGCTTATGAATCTGACCCACTTTTGTACCTGCTATTCCAGGGAAAACAACAGGAGCAAGAGTCAGGCTATTTTAAGATTTCTTAATTAGTATATTAAATTGCCACATGATGCCTAATGACTAATAACTGAGCCATATTTAAATGTCTGAAAAATGTAACCTGAGTAGTTTTATGTTTTATCCTAAACTTAACAGTGTGCTATCTCCACTGTCCACTGTTATCTATTATTTCTGTAAGGAATCATAACATAGCTGATAAAATAAAAAATGTTGCATTTGATGTCAAATATTCAAAGAAAAATGATTCTCCCAAGAGAGACCACATTTGTCTTTATAAAATGAGAAAGTATATTGAGAAAATTGTATTATTTATATTACCAACTTGATAAGGCTTTTTTTGATATTCATAAAAGTAACTCCAATATTCGTTATTGTAACTTGTGTTTGTTTCTGTGCAAGTCTGTGCTGATACCTTTGAGCCTTTAATTGTGAATTAAGGAACTCTGAAGGTAACCAAGAACTGTAGTGGGAAATTTTAGAGCTGCATTTTCTAAGTAAAAAATAAATGTCCTGAGTAAGCTGTTTTAGAGCTTTTGGAAAACTAAGCTAGGTTTTTCATAAATCTTGCCTCAGTCACTGTTTTTGAGGTTTGCTTACTGAATTGATCTTGTAGGTACAATTTCTCATTTGTGCAAGATAGCACTGGTGGAGACTAATCACATCTGGTCTAGCCATGAGCTTTCTTCTAAGGACTGCCTGTAATTTTGGGATGGTTGACAGCAGGTTGAATTCTAGACATTCCTTCTACCCTCTCTGCACGTGGCATTATTTGGAGGGAGACACTGGACAGATACTCACTTGTCCTTTGTATTTTGAGAGGTTGTGGCTTTTTTTTTCTCCCACGGTAGCTTCTGTTCCCTTTTAGAAATGGGAAATGAATCTGTCCCAGAATGTTCACTGTTTGGCAGTTGAGCAGAAAAGAAGTGTGTAATGATGGATTTAAAGCAAAGGTATTTAAAGAAGTGATGATTTTACTTGCTGGCAGCTTCCTTTCCGGCAACAAATCTTGATTCTTCCCTTTACCAAAAGAATAAGAAGCTGGGAAACTTAGGTACATTCTGCAAATCTTTTTTTCTTTAGGGCCACATAGATTTATAATTTCAGTCAAAAAACTTGAAGGTTTTTGTTTCTACAGGCTTGGAGGAATTTCAGAGTTCATTTGTCAGAGATTCACTTCCCCTACTAGTGCACACTGGAAATATGGGTCACATAGGTTCTAAAGGAACTGAAATGTTGGGCAGAAATTTGCCAACTTACTAAGTGCTCTGCTGCATTTGGCATAAGCCACAATTGCACCTGAGGAAGTAGTTATGGCCTCAATTTAAGGGCTGCAGCTCCATTTCCATGCTTAGTTTTGACTGAAGAGTTACTGCCCTGTCTTTGACAGGGGCTTAATGTCAGCTGTCTGCGAGATAGCTAGTAGGAATCTCCAAGTATTGAAGGTCTGTTATAAAATCATACTGACTTCTTGTCTTACTGAGGTGCTTGTCAGGTAGCTCTGGAGCAGGGTGAGTTAATAAATTAATTATTAATAAATGAATTAATTAGTGAATGAATGAATTAATAAGTGAATTAATAAATGTGGAGCAGGGTGAGTTTTACACTGTGACTGTTGCTTACGCTGTCATAGCAGATCAGCTACTTAAAACATGTGTGTTCCTTTCATGCTTTTGGAAACCATGATATGTTTGTTTTTTCCTGCAGATGTACATTACCTTTTTATTTTGACTATGAAGTCCCTTTCTGGCATTTGTATCATGCCAGTTTTGCTGCAAACATGCTCACTAAGCCTTGTGTTAGGTCTCCGCTGTCAGGTTTTCATAGACTTACCACATGGTTCCAATGCTTGTTACAATTTTGAAACAGATAGACATTCAACATAATCATTCATTATTACTTAAAGTGCTTTTCCAGTAGAATGAAAGGAGAACTGAGAAAGTTGGTTCAAATCTGTCATTCAGACCTGCTACCTTGCATACCCCCTGGCTCAGCAGAGGTGGGGCTTGGGAGTTGAGCACTTGCCTGGAGGAGAGAGAACTGACTGCAGTGAGGATGGGGCAGCCTTGCACACTTCTGGTTTCTGATAGCCTGGGGGCTGTAACTGGTTGTGTTCTCTTAAAATAGTATCTATTAACTGCAGTATAGTGGAAGAAGCCATCCAAAATGGAGTTTTTGCTAATCATTTTGTAAAGTTGTTGTATATTGAAAGGTGAATTAGTTTGCATATAAAGCTCTTAAATCAAGCCTGCAGCTTCAGTCCTTTGGCTTCAAAGAGAAAATGCTGTGTCCTTAGTTTTAATATAGTGGGTGAAGATTGTTCAAGGTTAGGATGTCGTAGACTCTGCTGTATACAGCTGAACAATAAAATAGTATCAGTTCATTTTTAACAGTACTTTTTTGTGATGGTGGCACAGAAAGCTAAATTTATCACTGGAGTAAGACTTCTTTTGAGAACAACTATTATAGTTGGATTATTTTATTATGAAGAAGTAGCTGCCTGTTACAGGTAATGTAGTGGACAAGTTGATTTGTGTTACACTTACTCAGGGTATGGTGACTAGATATGTAACCATCCCTTGCAGCATGATTTTAGAATTAGGCTTTGCTGGGGGTGGGGGGAAGGGGAATTGATTCAAGCTTTCATACCACCAGTTGGAGAAGGTTTGCTGTGATGATGTGTGAACTTCTGTATTGGGCTGTGGCTACATCAAGTTGGCATTTATAGTTCTGCTAGAGGAAAAAATCAAACCCCAAACTTGCCCCCAGGCTCTCAGCTGAGACAGCTCTGTGTGCTCTCAGCTGAAGCACAGTGAAGAGGCTCGGGGTGGGAATTTGAACCATCCTGTGGTTTTAGTGACAGAGAACATATTTTTACAGGGTACTTCCAGACCTCTCACGAAGAAGAACAAGAGGTAATGTGATACTGTCAAAATATCATCAGGGGCAATGCGCTCTTCCTGTGTTGGTTTGTGGCAGGAGGTATGTGCTGGCTTCCTACCAGGGAAGTGCTTTGGCCAGATGAAAGTACTTGGGAGCAGCAGAGAAGTAAGGAAATGAAACTGAAGACCCCGTGATATGCAGGTGAATAAACTGCAGTTGGGGTTTTGTTCTTGTGGTAAATACATGAGGGAAAGCATAAATAACAGTGTCATAAATAGTAGCATGACATGAAGCCTGTAAATAGCCTTTTATAATTTTGTAGTACTTTCTCCTTTTAATAGCCTTTTGCTCTCTTAGCTTCTGCACACACAAACTCCGAATGTGTGGGTTCATTTGCCCCAGTGGAGTTTCTTTTACTGGGTTAGATTTTAGGTGAATATTGGCTTGTAACATAGTTACGTTCCTGTTTGTTCAGCGGATGTGAAACTTGATGCTGAACTGAGCCAAACGATAAACAAGCATTAAAGCCTCTGTGTCTTCCTGAACATGAATGCTTTAGAGGAGATGGTAGCAGTTATTTTCCTACTAAAAATAAACTCAGTAAATAGTAGAATAATTTAATTAATTAATCTCAGGCCATCAGTATTGAAAGTTTCTCGCTGGTTCTGAACGGCAGCTGATTTTTGAAGTTTTCAGCTCCAAGCAGAATGGTCTGAAATTTTTTCTCAGTTGATGTTTTATTAAATGCAAGGACACTAGATGTTTTTGTATAAAAAAATTATACCCCATATCTGGAAACTGATTTGTTACTACATTAGGACTCTTAACTTCTGATTCAAGGTTTGAGGTTTAATAGATGAGATGAATAGTACGTAAATACAGAGTTTGTCACTGAATTTTAGTTTTGCCTGGGTAACATGGTGACTTCATTTTGGTACTGTAGTGCATTAAAACATTGTTTTCTATTGGGGATTTTGTGCCTTTTCCAGCTGTATAGTTGCAACTTTGTGCCATTACTTTTTGAATGCAGGAATATAGGGATTTCTGCTCCCTGCCCCCTCCCCAGTATATTCATAGTTAGCCTTTACAGTGTTATGTTGCTTTTCGTACCATTAATAGCATTTGCTATTTTTGTTAAGTTAATTTTGTGGAAAATTCCATGTATTATCCATGTAATTCTATAAAAAACAAAAGCTAAAGGAAAGAAAACAGTCATATTCAGAAACAACAACAGCAACAACAAAACGTTCTAAGGTTTTTTCAAAAGTCTAGTTTGATGAACCCTGGTAGGAATTATAAAATTTTACATAAGTTTGGATCTTTCCTCTTGCATTATCTTTTCTTCCAATGCATTTTTTTTACAGATGCTTCTGTAAGTTTGTCAATTTCGTTTCAGAAGGAAATGCATCCCAAAATGAAAAGCATTTTTAGATACTCTTAGAAATACACATGAGGTTAATTTATCCTTTTACTTGTTTATGTACAAACTTGATTGTAGCTTAGCAATTTACAAAACTGGAATGTTTGAAGATAAATGCAAGGGGTCTGCAGTCTGACCTTGACATTTAATAAGCCCTGACTGAGTGTTACTGTTGAGGGCAGTACGTGCCACTATTTTGAAAAACTTTTGTTTGGCTTTGAGTTTTGCTTTAGAAGAAGTACAGATAAAATTGTTGCAAGGGAGGTTTGTACGATTTACAAATATGAGGGATGTAGGCCTCTAAGATACTTTGCTAAAGAAGCCAAACCCACAGAACTCTGGGTTTTGGGATTTTTGGGGAGTTTTTTGTTTTGGCTTGATCTTTTTTGTAAATTTTACTGCAGGTGAATGATGATCAGATTTAATTGCTTAATCATTTCAACACAAGTGACATTTTCATTGTCAGATTGACTCAAATAATTTTAAATTTCTGGTGTTGAGCTGGCTTAAAAATGGAAATTGTTTCCTATAAGGAAAATTTTGGAGAAGAGACAGAGGCACGTCAAAAATATTTACTTAAGCTGCGCTGAAATTGTAAAATTGTGAGAACTCTTAATAGTAAATATAGAAATAAATAAAAGGAGGCCTTAAAATCTGGGATGATATGAATTAGGATGGTTGTTTTACTACTGGGCAGGTCCACCAGCAAAACTGATCTTGCCCTGTGCGGAGATCTTTTAGTTCTAGTGCCCAGACATGCTTTATGGTCTCTCTAGTGCATACCCCAGGTCCAGCCAAAGCAGCACCTTACTCTGGTGTCATACCCCACAGCCAGAGTGCTGGGGAGAGGCTGAGTATCTGGGTGCTCGGGAAAGGAGTGCGAGGCAGGGTGGCTGAAAGCCAAGGGCATGGATGGAGTGAGGTCACTTCTCTGGGCAGCACTGCCAGAAGACTTCCCTTGGTTTGTTTTGTTGGAGGAAGAAGCGGAGTTGACAAGCGTTTTCCAGGCAGGTAGCCAGGCAGGCATTATTTTAGTGTTTCCAGCAGAAAATCGGTGGGTTTTGGCAAAAATGAAATTCTCCATGTGAAAATTTCTATTTTGCGGAAATGGCATTTCTGATTAAAAATTAATGTTGATGGAAAGTGTCCAATTGGTTTACTGAGCCTTAGAATTAACATCTGCTGTGTTTAAGTCTATTGAAGATAATTTGGCTTAGGTTTAGCAACTCTGAACAAAATATATACAGCAACTTTTCCTCCCTCTGTCTAATACCTCAGTTCTAGTGCCAGCCAGAATTCAACTTGAAGTTGGCTAGGAGTGGAATAAAAGCTTTTTCTGAATTTTGCCAGTTTGTTTTCAGTTCAAACTGCCTTAACTTCAAAGGCTTCAGAACACAGATGCCATGGCTGGAACTACAGCTGCCAGTTCCACTGGCTGCTCTGGACTTGAGGGTCCTGCTGTGTGCAGCAGTATTGATTTGTGGGTGCTCAAGTGGCTAATAGCTAGCCCACAGATTTTCTCCATTGGTGTGTTTTCTGTGTTCAGAAAATTGTGGTTGAGGCTTGCACGGTGCACAGGATGTGGGACTTGCATTCATTTACAGTCACACCATGTTAGAACATGTAACTTTGGAGCATTTGGTGTTTTACCTTTGTTTTATCTGCTTAGTTGTGTACAGCTGTTGAGGACCAGCAGTTATTATTTGCTTGTAACTTCTTTCTCTCTTTGAATTCATAAATTGTGTTAGAAAAAACCCTCCTGTTTGTAGATTGAAAATCTGGAATCAAAACCTAATTCTCACTTGCTAAATTTCCTTGATTCAGTGTGTGTAGTCAGGCCGTTGCTCAAGTTCAGAGCTGTTAATAATTAGTACCGTGAAAGGACTGTACTAGGTTATTCCAGCTACAGGCTGTTTAAATACTAAAGAGCTTTTAATTTCTACTGGATCTGTAGAGAACTGTCAACTACGTTTTTAATAGGTAAAGAAATCTTGTTTTAAAGTCATATAGCAAAGGAGAATCAAATTTAGTTACCTATTGACACTTTTGAGGAAAACTGTAGGAAGAAGTTTGAATTTTGGAAGTTTAGTGGTGGTTTCCCCTCTCGCCCCCCCTGCTTTCTAAGCAAGATAAAAAACACTAACTTGCTGCTATCACCTGGTACTTCTGGTTGTAGTTTGTCTGAACTTGCACTGATTTCAAGCCTTTTTTCTTTTGATAAGTAAATATTTAGGCTTCCTGATCTTAGAGCTGTATCAGGGCCAGAATTTCCTTTTAACCAAAGATCCATTTAAATCTATTTAACCTAGTTTAAGAACATACTTAAAAAAGTACAGCAGATTTATTTTGAGAAGCTTCTATCAAGATATTTTAGTAATACTTCGTTACAGTCTCCATTTATTACATCTTATTATAGCATTGAGTCATAAAAGCAAGAATAAGATACCCAGCTCCAGGAATGGGAAAAACTAGATGTAGTAATCATCTGTGAGAGTCATGGATTGCTGTTTTTAACACTGTTTTCAAACAAGGGCAGGTTATGGATAGAGTTGAGTTTAAAAATAATGGAGGTCAAACTCACTTGGAAAACTTTTCTATTTATTCCACATAATCTTTACACATGATAAACACCTCCAAGTATCATAAGGTGACAGCTGTGTACTAGGAAACAAGGTGGTTTTATGCCTTATAAATGCAATTGCATATTTATTTAATTAATAGCATTTTTTAAATGTAGAAGGGTTGTTAAACTCAACATTTAGTGCTATTTAAACAGTGCTTCTCTTCCTGCTTGTTTTCCTGGCAGCTTTATTCTTTGCTGACTGCTTCAGCTCCCTGCCCTTCTGCAGGGATGGATTGACTTTTTTTGAAGTAAAGTTAGATTTAAATTTTTTCCCCTGCCAGCTTTGCCATTTCCATCCTAAACTGCCTATTGCAGGAGTATAGACAGCTGCTCCCTCAGTGCAGGTGTGTGTTTGCTGCCATCTCTCCTGCTGACGTGGTGTGAGTGGTGCAGTGACCACAGCCGTGCGCTCACAGCCTCTTCCCTCTGTGTGTCCTTGCTGGCTCACAGGCAGGCACTGCTGGAGCTGGTGGTTGCCATCAGCTTCTGTTTTCATATGACAGGCCTTAAATGACACCAGTATCATTACTTAAAGACATTTCTAGCTTCAGCTGCCTTCTCATTGCTTTTTCACACCGTGGTCTGGCTTTCCTAAACCATGCAGTAAAGCGGTCACGCTGTGATCCAGGTGACTCCTGAAGATCAGTTATAGTCCACTGCTTAATGGGATAGGGTGTGGGGGTTTTTCTGCTTCGTTAAGGTGTGTATAGGTATATTGCTATCATAGACAAATTTTCTACACTTTTGCTCAATGTAATCTCTGAAACCTTGTATAAGTTTCTTCACACATCCTGTTGAAACGTCCGTGTGACTGTTTCACAACACTTGAGTAGCACCTGGAAATGAAGGGTCCCTGGATCAGAAACAGTATGGCTGCACAAATTCATACGATGTTTCCAGTCTGATTGTGGTTTCAGTGTGTCACCTGCAGGACACATGGATTTGTATTTGTTGTGAATAACCTTAAGGACATGCTATGAAGCCTTTGCCTAAAGGCACATGCACTCTGGACGTCTTTCTTGTGTCATTTGGAAGTGATGCAAAGGTCTTGTATCTTCTGGAGTACTGTTATCATCAGGTCAGTGAGTACTGAGCCATGAGCTGACAGGAACTAGCTGGAAGGAGGTTTTCTGTTGTCTTTGCGTTCATTCACCTCTGACTGTTGCAATGAAAATAGAATGAGGTGCCCTGCTGAAGTAGGATGGCAGGAAAAATGGTCCAACTGTTTTAATTCTATATCTCTCTTAACTGCAGAGTTTTAGTGTATTTGGTGTATTTTTTCAGCATTTCTGAAGCTCTGAAGTTGTAATGTGGTTCAGACAGGTGTTTACTAAGAGTGAATTTGAAACTTAAAATGGATTTACAATGAACCATCTTGAGCTGTTTGGAATCTGTAAGTCCATTTGCCTTTCTTTTTTTCTTTTTTCACCAAAAAAATCTTAATATCTTCTCAAGCTGTATCTCATCTAGTCTCCTGGATAGTGGAGATGAAAGGATTGACTGAGCATAGAAAGGGAGAATGTAGAGGTTTTAGGTTCCAAATAATTGGCAGCATTGATGGCATGGTTTCTAGGAACTCTTTGTTATTTGTATTGCTTCTAAACTGCCAGTAGGTATTGTGATCTCAAACTAATGGACTTTATGTTGCTGTTTTGTGTTTCCTGAAATGTTACATACAGGAGTGAAGCAAAGCAGATACCAGTATTGCTGCACTGTCCTACTTCAGACCCAAAGCACCGAAAAGAAGCAGCTGAATTTGAGAGGCTTTTTTTGTGAGCGTGGTGCATGCAGTTCAAGCGTAATGAATATTGACATTTAATTAGAAAGAAGTGTCACTTATAATAGGCTTCTCTGTTAGCTGTGCCCTTATTCTTGGGGTCAGGGAAGATCAAGGGAAGGAATTGTCAAAATACTTTATTTTTTAGATTAAATAGTAGCTTGCTGCAGTACTGTCTCACTTATTTGCTGAGTTCTGGTAGACAGCCTCTAGCTGTCTAACGAATTTTCCACTATCCTGTGTAGATGGACAAAACACTCATTAATTATTATTCTTATGTTGGAAAGTATGAAATTCTGGGAGTGACAGAGCAAGGTGTTTCATCTTTAACCTTTGTCTCTGTTACTAATTATGTGATTATAACATTGAAAATCTTGCTTGATATCACATGACAGATGCTCAAATTTTAAACCCCTTTCCAAAGAAGTTGATAAAAAGCATTGTTCAAGGAGGTCTTAATTTATAAAAAAAGTCCTCAAGTGATTTTTTAACTGAGTACTTACTAATTTAGGCATCAAGCCTGTACTGAAATCCACAGCCAACCCCATGAAATCCCATGTTCATAAAATGAGATGAATTAACTATCTTAGGAACTTATCTGAGTGGCTAGAATATTAAATTAATTCTCTGCTATTGGCTCACATGTAGGAGAAGCTGATGGTGGAAGAGAGAGACTAAAATCAATTTCTTTTCTCTCAGCTGTTGAACTTGGGGCCCAAAATTTTCAGAAGCTGTCAGATTTAAGAGTGAATGCTTTTTGGGTTAGATTTGGCTCTTCATGCGGTTGAGGATTGAGGAAGTAGAAAAGTAGGATGTAAGAGTAGCTCATTCATTGGGATAGGAATTTCTTTTGCTGTTCCATACTTCTGACATCTGTGAGGGATTTAATCAAGCAGCTCAGAATGTCTGCAGATGATAGAAGTGTTGGAGGAACAGGCAGAAGTGTCTGGAGATTAGGTAAACTTGTTCACCATTTTCACACAGGAGGTGTGCAGGCTGCTCAGGGCCAGGCTGTAAGGAAGGGAGCAGGAAAACCTGAGCAGGGAGCCAGGAGAGTTTGGAGTCTTGGAGCTGCCAGCCCTGTGCAGATACCAGGAGTAAAGAGAGCATGGTCTGGTTACCCACCAGGGAAGAGAAGTTGCTGAGGTTTGGGAAACTTTACCTTCCTGACTTCCAAAGCTGGTGTCTCCTTGTATCCAGTGCTCTCTTTTGACAACTGACTGGGAATGTATTAGCACTGGAAGATTCATGTTTGTAGTTACATTGCACAGTCACAGTAATTCTCCCTGTTTTATCACCAGTAAAAATATGACATCCCCCTTTTCCAGAGAAGTTCTAGGAAAAGCTTAATAAGTGGCCATATGATAACTTTTCAGGAGTATGTTATTTTCCTTAAGCAAAATGAATTTGAATTTATGTTTTAAAGATTATTAATAAACTTAGAAATTAAACAGAAGCTTTTGATAGAGCCCAGAATCAATAAGATGCTGATGCCTGACTAGAAGTCTTGCTGAAACCTTTGCCCCTGGTGACTGCAAAGTGAAATGAGCCAATGTTTACATATCAACTTTAAAGATTGATGGCTGCTTTCCATTGTTTGGTCAGCAGAAAGCAGGAAGAAATGAATGAAATATGAATTGTTGGAACGAGTTCAGGATTGTAGTACATGGGTCGATTCACTTAAATGAAAATGCATTTCTACTCTGATTTTATTTATAAGGAATGTCCTGAAGCTGTGGGCTACATCAGAATTGCTAAAGGCTTTCAAAACAAATTTTTGAAGGATAAAAAACTTGATTTTTTTTTTTTTGGACTAATGTGGAATTCCCACAGATAGTGCACAGTCAACTAATGTTTAACATTTTCAAACTGGTATGAATTAAAACATTTAATATAGTTTCAGTAACGTTTTTTCAATAAACATACATGGAGATAGGCTCTAGATATAACTCAGTGCTTCTTTGAAATGCAGTTTGTTGCATTACTCTGTTTAAAGCTTCAAAATTGTCTTCGTATTTTTAATAGTTTTTTTCCCCCTCATAATTAGATTGTCTGGATAATTTTAGTAACAATGGGGTCTGCATTTTCCATTATGTATCCAAGCTGCAACATTTTATAAGGAGGTGGGTCTTCTGTTACTCTGTCCTGCTTTTCCACCTCTTGTAGCAAATTCATGTACTGTGTTGGCCCCAGATGAAGAGGTGGGCCACAGTGGAAATACATGCCTTCTGGCTTGCTAAAATATGAGCTTATAAAAAAATGGAAATGTGGCAATGCATTAGCTTTTTATCTGCCTTAGAGCAGCCATGGAAAATGACATTTCTCATGTCCTTTCATGCACATGTGCATAGGGCAGTGTGTTGAGGTGGTTGTTTTTCTATACAGTACATGAAGAGTTCTTTTAAAGAAAGTTTGCATCAAGTCAGCAAAGTGGTTGCACTCCTGGATAAATTAAATTTCACTTAATTACTAGCTTAACCAACTGCTTATTTATTAAGCTGCTTAAAATCAGTTAGTTTATTGTAAGCCCAAGCAAATTGTCATTTTACTGTAGACGTTTACATAAAAGAATAAAGGATGCCGAAAATTCACTTGAAGCTTCTGTATGCTCTTCAGTGTCCTAACCCAGCCAGTATTGCAGGAATGTTCTGCCCTTTGATAGGGAACACTCCCTTGAATTGCTTCATCGCTTGAAACCTGAGCTCAGGCAGGAAATGTGCAACTTACTCCCTCCACAGACCTGCGAGGTAAGTGGAGTTTCATTGCACAAGTTCTGTCCTTCTCCAGTTGCTGTAGCAGCACGTACTTTGGATTGTTAATTCACGTACTTAAATATTACACACTCAGCAGAAGACACTGAAAAATTATTAACAGAGACCTTCTTCATAGGTGAAGATTAATCTGAGTCCAATTTAAATCATCTACTTGGATGTATAAAAACATTTTAATGTAATTGGCCATGGCACTGCCCATGACATGGATATGCACACACAGTAGTACCTTGCTTAAGTTAACCTGCTGTTTAAACCCGTTTTCTCAGATGTTTTCTTGGGTTTATGTCAGCTTTTGTCCTTAGTCCTACTTCTTTTGGGGATGCCGATTTTACTTTGGAGTTTACATAAGTCCTCTGTTCCATAGTAACTTTAGGTATAATGTATTTTTGTTGCAGAAGTATGTAACAAGTGTAGCTGAATTTTTATGAGTTTTTGTCATTTTAAATATCAATATTTGTTGGGAAATCAGATAGCTATGATTTACAACCATAGCAATAGCCAGCCATCCTACTATTATGTTAAGAAGTTTTCAAAACGTACAGCAAGAATGGCAGTACATGGTTAGGAGATGTTACACTGTCTGTGTTCCTGATGCATGTATTTATGGAAAAAAGGAGTAGTAAAAATGATACAATTCAGGGCCACTTCTCTTGTAAAACAAGCATGGCAGAGTAAGACCAGTAATTGTAGGGTCTGTCTGTGCTTAGCAACTGTGTCCTTTTTGTAAAACGTACATGTGCTGATAGAGGTTTAAATGTGGGTTGTGTGTGTGTGATTGGCCACAAAGCAGTGACATGGAATAGCCCTGGCAGGTCTTAGAAGGAGGAGAATTTTTGAGAGAGTGTGTGATGGTGAAGGCTATTTGACACATTCCCTACATGCTTCCATAGTTTCTTTGCTGACATATGGGGAAAGAGTAACTTTGAATGTGGTTTGCAGAAGATAGTTGATTTTTTGTCACCTTCCTCTCTATTGCTCTTATGGCTGTTGTATTTCCATTTTGTATTAGTATTTCAGAATTTCAGTCACTGTACTTAGTTGTAAAACTATGTTCTGTAATTGCAAAAACTTGTTGGTTTCATGCAAGAAACTTGTCTGCTATGAGATGGTGATTCAAGCTACTATGCATTTTATGTGGGACAGGGAATGCAATGTTTCACTGCCTAATCTGAAAGTACAAAACATGGTTTCATAAGTCCATGAAGAAAACATTCATGAATGACGGATGTCCAGTGTGGTGGGAATGTGAGCTTCGCACAAAGGAGATGCTGAACTCCAGACAGTGGAACAGCATGAGAGAAATACCTGTGTCCGGTTTGTTTCTTTCTTCCTTAAAGAGATCAGAGAAGGTGTTGCCTTTCCAATCTGGGAGCTGGATGAGCTGTTGTTCTGACCCTGTATAGGCGGTCCTGTTTCCATAGCAAACTCATAATACGGTGGTTTCTTTCATGAATTTGATAATTTCATTTGTTTACTTTGAGAAAGACACAAATCACTCTCTGTGAGTATTCACTGTCTTTTGTTTAGTTGGAGTAAAGATGATCTGTGTTACAGAAGGAACCTTGATAGATCTACAGGTTTGGTTTATCAAAGGAACAGAGTGAAAGGTTGCTTGGTATTAAAGGATTTGATTTTGAGGGTCACTGAGGGCAGATTTTCTCCTTCCTTACTCTTAGGGATTTGTTGCTGTGTTTGAAACTCCAAAGTTTTCTGTCTAGTCTAAGGTAGCAGTGAGGAAGGAAGAAATACTGCTGGTCTTGTCTTGGTCAGCAAATAAGACAAAAATAGGGGAAAGAACAGGGGAAAAAGTGAGACTTGCTTTTTTCTTCCCTTAGAGGATGATGGTTTCTGGCCTTTAGCAAGTCTGGGTTTTTTCCCCTTCTGCAAAATTGTGGATTGTTGAATGAGACCCTCTGAGCTCCCTACAAAATGGATTTGTGAGGACCACAGTACTCGTTTGGAAGCTCAACAGTTCTACTTTGTGCACTGGTGTTTGTATTTGTGGAAAAGGGCTCTGAAGATAACCCTCACTGTTTGTTGGTTGATTTGTTACTTTTTCAAATCCTTTGAAAATATGCCTGTCAAAGGGTTGTTTGTGTGGTGTGGATACACTGTTTTTAATGAAGCTGCATGCTTTTCTAGAACCTTCTTTAATTTAGCTCACAGGCAAATACCATCCTAAAGTCTTGGCTGTTATCAGATGTGTAGGTGCACTGATAGAGATTCCAGTCTTTAGGCCATTATGACTTGTAGAGCAGTCAGCCTTTAGATTGTGTCTGTGTGACAATATTGTGTCTGTGTGGGAATATAAAATACTTTTGGTTCAGATCACTGGCATGGAGGTTCAGTTCCTCTTCTCTGTTAAAGCTTTGCTCCTGCTTTTTTGTTTTTCAGACCTGTAGAAGGCATAGCAGAAGCAGCCTCTCAATGAGGAGTTGTCAGACACATACTTTGTTCTTTGGCTTTACTAGAGAATTTTAATGTTTGTGACACAATTTTTCATTAATTTATCATTAAGAAAAAGTCAGGAGTTTAGCAGGTGGTGGTTTATCTGGTGTCTGTATCCTTCAGTTTGTCATGTTGGTTTAGCAAAACAAAAGTAAACTTGCTGTAATTCTACATGAATGAAGCACTGTAGTTCTGAAGCCAAAGTGACTGAGTAGCCAAAACATAAAAGCTGTCTCATAAGGAAGTAAGTACTTGTTAATATGAAAATGCTGTATAAGTCAAAACTGAAACATTTTACAAGGATCAATCAAGAAGATTTTTTTATGTCTGAGGTGTGTGGTCATTCTTAAAGAGCTGAAGATGTGATTTAGAAAAGCAAAATACTTTAAGGATTTTTAGGGCATTTGCTCAGGAGGTTGGTCTGTACAGTGGAAAGATGGTAAAGCTGCAAAATCCCAGTTTAGATCTTGGTCTTCTGCTTTCCCATGAGAACCCATGTATCTGATTTACCACCTGTTTCGGAGGGAACTGCTCTTTCACTTCTTCCCCCTATTCATTTATGTGTATTGGAGCAGGAATACCTTCTGTAATCCATGCATGTATCATGATACACCCCACCCCCCTGAATGTGAAGCTAGTGTGTAAATGTTTTCAGTCTTCATAGTTTTATGCAGGATAAGGAAAAAATTAATCATTTTATATTAAGTTTTGAGAATACCTCTTTTCTTTTACTACTCTTTAAGGTATTTTAATTTCATGTCTCAATATATTCTCTGCTTAAGTTATGAAACTGCATTTGCTTATGCCCTTGTCAAAGGATGTGGAAATAGTTGGTTGAGTGTGTAATTAGTTGAATCACAGGTCCTGATCCTGTGAGGTACTTGAGAAAGTAGCTGGTGTCATTGGACAGGGCTAATAGCTTCAGGTGGGCACATAAGTACTTTGCTGGATCAGGGCAGGATGATAATCATCAGAATCTTTGATCTGAAAAGTGAAAGTCAGTTCTTGCTTTTCATTATTGGCTCTCAGTGCAGGGTGTGGACTAGTGATGGTCATGGTTCCTTACTCAGAGAACAAGAATTCTTTGTGCTCCCAAACTAGATGTGTCCAATCAAATTGGCAGAGGTGGAAGATTCGGTAGTTTGATCAATCTTAAAGTATTCATGTTGTAATTTATTTAAAAAAAAGAGGGAAAGAAACAATGCTAATGTTTCTGTTAATACTCTGCATTCTTATGTCTAATGATTACACAGTCAATGCACAGGCCTTGCAGAATAATGCATCAAAGTCTTGTACGTTTGCTGTTTTCTTTTCTCTGTGCTTTTTCTCTATAAAGCCTTTTATGTAGGCATATTTCTTTTTGCTGTGTTGCACTGAAATGAGTTACTTAATTACATCTAATATTGCCATGATGCCCAGCAATTGCAGTGCTTTTTTAATTGAAAATGCTGTTCTGAATCTTTAAAAAACCAAAACAACAAAAAACCAGCAAACCTACAAAATAACCTTAAAATAGAGAAGTTGTGGACAAGGGGCAGAAAGTAAAGGACTGAGTATTTTGGTATAAGGTTGTGTTGTAACTTGTAAGACGTTGCTTTGTTATTGGCTACCATGAATTTAGTATTCATTTTTCTTTTGTCTATAATGGGGTTTTTAAATAATGGACTTGCTGTTTGTTCACCTTTATGTATGACCTTCTTGCATTTGCATTTTGTTGATCTTTTGAAACTGTGTGTTTGTTTTTCCTGAAGACCCTGTGTGGACAGTAATGACCGCACGTTTCCGATTGCCTGCTGGCAGAACCTACAATGTACGAGCGTCTGAGCTGGCACGAGACAGGCAGCATACGGAGGTGGTCTGCAACATTCTTCTCCTGGACAACACTGTACAAGCTTTCAGAGTTAATGTAAGTAATTGGCTTCCTGCAAATCAATACCCCGAGCCTGCTTTCCTTTGCTGGGTTTATATGGCAAGAGTTTGACTTTCAAAAGAGAGTGAGGTACAGAATAGAAGGGGAAGCTGCGTTCAGGCAGGCGTGCTTGTACACGTGCATGCTGTGTTACTGCGAACTTAGTCATTCTGGCAGCCTCTACAGCACTAACACATCACCATTTCAAAATCAAATACACAAAGCATAATTTATTTCTAGTAATTCTCCTTATGGATTCAAGTTGTCTAGTGGAAATGGAGGACAGTTTTGCCACTGAGTTGAATGAGAAGCTTTTGTTCTGCTGCATCGTGGTTTTTGCATTTTGAGCATGAGTAAGATGTAATGGTAACTCTTCTCTTGGCTGTGTAGCTGACTGTGTTCAGTCATCTGTATGGTTATATTTGGTCACAGCTGTCATCTTAAAGTGTCTCCCTGCTTTCTTTTCTTGTCCTGTGATTTCCCTCACTTAAGCTCACCGCCTTCTATTACGCTAACGAGTATGGCAGGAAAGAAAATAGAAAGCTGGTTGCTGAATACTTAGGACTGTTAATGGAAAAATCAATAACTTTTACATATGAACCTGGAATTTAAAATACATTATTCATCACGTTTTCTAATCTGTAATCCTTGATAAGGAGTTAAAATGAAATGTTCATGTATTTGTGTATATGTTCACAGAAGTGCAACCCCTAGTTTCAACTTCCTGAGGGAAAAAAACCCATGAAAAATAGGCAAGGACCTCAAAAGAAAACATTAAAGCATTTAAAGAGATCTTTGTATAAGAAAATCCAGAACTTGACAGGAAAGAAGCTGTAGGTTGTCCAGGGGCAGTAGAACTCTGCCTTTACTTTATAAGCTATAGAATTGATGACTTATATGGAGAAAGGTTGAAAAATGTGACGGTGAAAGTTATTAAAATTTTTCAAGAGAAAATTAAACTTTAGCAAGTGAAGTGAAGGAGTAATTCAGTATCAAATAAGGCTGTGAGACTTCGACTGGGAAGTGAAGGATAAACTGAAGCAGTTGTCAAATCTATGTGGATAGGTTTAATTCAGACTATTTGAAAAAGTTCTAGTGCTCAATTATATTGAATTCTGATATCCAGTGTTCAATAAGGATATTGATGCATTTGAATGTTTTAGGGAAGATTTGTGAGAAGGATTGTGTTTCTCTGTTTTGCAGTCAGTGGTTAGAGCCTGTGCAGCCTTTAGCTGCCTATCAGAGAAATGAAATCTGTTATCTAGCAAAAATTTGCAAGGATCCATTGTCAAGTGGATTAGGGATTAGATATAGACATTTTGGTTATTTGTTTTAGTTATTTCAATCAAGATGGAAGAGTTTAGGGTGTTCTCTTGAGGTGTTTTTGTAGTTCATTCAGAAAATATTTAACTTTTCAGGACTTCTGAGTAGTAAAGTGTGAGAATTTTGAATGATGGAGCTGGGGAAGGATTCCCCAGGACTTTAATTGATCAACATCAAGCCCCATTTCCCTTCTGGGATAATTTTTCCTATATCCCTTTTCCCTCTTCTGTATCTCTTCTCATCCTTGCTAAGTTTCCCAGTCTATACTGCTTGCCAAAAAGCAGTATGTGCAAAATGTAGTTTGATGTAAAGCATTAGAAGTCCGTAAGAAATTGTAAAGGTTGTTGTCTTTGCTTTCAGGTGCATGAGTTCTCCATTAAAGTGTCTGTTGTGCGGTTTTTTGTTCGTTTATAAGAATAAGGTGAATTAAGGAGTGATTGTTGTGTAATAGGTATGGGAGATTGTGCTGCTTTTTGATCTAGGTGTTCAAAAACTGTGTGTTTTTAAAGCATGCTAATGCCTCTCTAGAGCAGAATCACCAGGTATAAATCCTCAAATGTCTATTCTGTCTTTCCCAAGAAAAATTTATGTAATATGTTCTCACCACCTCCCTACTGTGCTAAATATTTTAGTTGCATGGATCGCGCTTTACTGCTTCTACAGATCAGCCTGCAAGTTTGTTTATTAAAACTGAGTCTAGGGAATAAAAAGTTCCTTGGTGCTGAATATTTTGATCTCGTGTCTTAGCCTCAATCTGTTTTTTCACAAATAGGGAGTAATAAAGTATTCAATTGCAGCAAATGTAATCTACGTGATATACAGGTTTTCAGATTTTATAGCTTTGTTTTACTTTATTGTGGTTGACACTGTACTTAGTAATAAATATTTATGGAATTGTTTTCAAAATAGGAAGAACAAAGATAACATCAAATGAATTAGCACGTTTGTTTTCTCCTGGTGATTGCTATAGGTATTCTGTATGCTAATGATTGTAACGCTTAATCATCTGGAGTATGCAGTGCTGCATTAATAAAGATGTACTCAAGTGCAGTTTCTTCTCCAACAGCAAAGTACTGATCACAGACAGTGTCTCTTGGTAATTTATGTGACATGTTCTAAGTTCACATTGCAACCAGCCCTTTCCATTGATCTGCAAAAGAGGCACCTTTGTGCTAAGCTTTACCTTGTACAGAGCATAACAAATCAAACCAAATAATCCCTGTGGATTGTAGCCAGACAAAGGTTATATTGGTTGCAGGTAGAAGAATCAGTTGGGACTAACCTGTGCATATATTTGAAGAGTAGAAATCCTTTCTGTAAAATGCTCTGCTTACCAAATTGGAGAAATCCTGCCTCGATCCTGAAAAGCAGGCTTCAGTTGAACAGAACTGGGAGAAATGAGGCTGACAAGTTAATAATGTGATCAGGATGATTTACATTACCATAAAACTGCTTCTTCAAGATCAAATTGCTTTAATTTGTTTTAATTACTTGTTTAAAGACCTCAGATTATTTATTTTCCATGCAGACTGACTTACTTGTAGTCCCTGAAAGCCAGTACATAGACATGGAGATCACACTAAATTTGAGGGAAAACTAAGTCCAGGTAGATGGGATGGGTTGTTCTGTGAGCAAAGTTAGTTGTCATGGACAAATGTTTCAGTGTGGAGCCTTTATTATCCCAGAACTGTTTCCAAACTTATTGCTGACACTGCAGTGTTACCTCGTGGTGGCTGCTGTTGTTGTGCCGGTTCTGTTGGCCATTGACAATGCCCGAAATGCAGCGTTAGAGGGTGGTGGTGGTTGGTTTGCAGGCATTAAACCTGTGTAACTGCAGGGGTTTGCCTGCATATTCGAACATGGCTGTTTGTGAACAGGTAGCAGTCATTTTGCAATTAGAAATTAATCTGTATGTATCTAGTGGTACTAGAAGATTGATAGTTCATAAAGTGCAGTTAAGGTATTGATATCTAGTGTTTATGCCAAATTTGTCCTGAAAGGCCAAAATTTGTGAGATGTTTTGCCTCCAGCAATGACTGATAAGTACATATAACCTTTTAATATTTCTGTTCAGAAAAAAATACTGATGTTTTTGTGTCTAACTACTGCAGTTTTATGTTAGATAGTTCCTGTTTTTAATAGCTTTCCATTATTTCCTGCTTTATGAGGACATAATAATGTTTAACTTGTATCTGTAGCAACAAAGCAAGTTTCTTTTTATGCTAATGTACACTTATTGGTTGTGGGTATTTTTAGAAAAAAATCAAATGTTTAAACTCGCTATTGTACTTTTTTATAATTTAGAGCAGCTATTCAGTGTTATGATAGTATTACAAATATTTGGACCTTTCTCAACAAGCAGGATTGTGACCTTCACCTGCTTTGGCAAGCTGCAACATCATTATATAAATATCAGAGATGGGTTAAACTGAGGTCTGGTTTTACTAGATGCTTATCTTTATTTGGCACTGAGAGTAAAACACTGTGATCCAAACAAGTGCTTCATGTTGAAACTAGTCTTCTCTTACCAAATTGCTGTTCAATTGCAGAAGTACCTTCCTTGTGGTCGTGAAATGATGTTCTGTATTTCTTAATTCAAACTGATTGGCGAGTTCTAAGCTTTTTCATTAGGAAACATCTATATTTAAGAATATAGATGTTAATTAAGGATATTTAAGAAACAGTATACATTGTTAGGATTAGATTGGAGAAAAGCTACAGACATTGTATCTGCAAGTTACTTAAAGAAGTAACATGTTGACTGTGGAAATTTTAAGCCTAAACTTTGGGTTCCAGACGTCTCCTGTTTTCTGGTAGTTCCCGTCGTAAGTTCTCAGTTTGAGTTCTTATTTAAATCTGCATGGGAAAAATGCCAAGAGGCAATTAGTGTTGCTATGTAATTTTAAAATTAGTTTTATTTGCTGTAAAAACTGTACTGATTACTGGTTTATTTCAAAATATAGCAGAAACTCGTAATTTAGTAAAAATTAAAGTGACTATTTTTGGATTGATTGTATATAAAAATGTCTTATGCATTTATGCTGTTGTACATCTATTATGTTAACAACTGAGGTTTTTTCTTTGCTTGTTTTTAGTAATTTTGAAAGTAAATCTTTCTAGTAGTGAACTTTAACAATAGTGATTCTGCATTTTGTTGAATATCAAGAAATTTTCTTAGTAGCATTTTTTTTAAATAAGATCTTTTTTCAAAGTAAATATAGCAATTCTTAGATCACTTCAACTTAGCTAAATTTATATGCAACCTGAAATATATGCCTTATGCAATTTCAACTTAAATGTGCAGAGTTCTGGGTATTATTGTCCTCCTGGGATTGTTTCAAACATAATTTATGGATAACTATTATCTACTTTTTTTTTAATTGTTATGAAATAAATTATCTTGCTTCTTGGAGTGTTTAGCCCAAATAACTGCCAGTGACAGTTTATTCAACTTCAGTGTAATTTCATCTTATTAAAAAAATTAATTTTGATAGGATGCTCTTAGATATTAACAAATGTCTCGATATGGATTTGTACATTTGTAGATTTTTCTCTTATATGGATTTTAATTAAATTCTTGCAACCTTATATTGATCTTTTAGTTACATACTTCTGTTTTAACAGCTGTAAAAGTAAACTGTTGTATAATCCCTATGTGAAGTGAGGTCACTTGAGAGCAGAACAGCAGGGTTTTTTTGTTTTAAAACTGTAAAAATATCTTTCTGCCTACAGTAAACAAGGCAAGATGTATGAAATCCACTGCAGCATCAATAATACTTGGCACCTAAAAGATTATTAGAAGCTTCTCTGCTTGCTGCCAGAGGAGTAGAAAATCTGGGTGGAAAATCTATCAATCATCTCTTTCTTATTTCTTTTTGTTTGACAGTTGTTCTTGCAGAATTTTGCTTGTCTCTTACATTTCAAGAAGCTATGACACTTTAACTTCTTTGGGAAACTCCCTTCAGATTTCACCAAACGTATTTATTGAGTCCTGTCATAATGACAGACTCGGCGTTTCAATTACTGTGTTGGCAGCATTTTCAGGTTAGGCAAAAAATTGCTAGGTACTAACTACAGATGCTTTTTATATCATCGTGGGGGGAAGATTTGTCCCTGGAGCAGAAATCAAGTTTGTTCACTTGTCTCTGAAAAGCAATGTTACTGTTTCTCAGTTCATTTGAATCAGTTCATTTAGAGTGAAGTAGTATCTTAGAGAAAACGTGTTTTAATGACACCTCTCAGTTAGATATTTGGCTGCTTCAGCTGTCTATGCCATTAAATTTTGGAAACGTTTTCAATATGCTGGTTCATTTAGAGTCAAGATTAGATTTTCAGATAAAAAAAGGAATAATAACTTGTACAGACCTGTACATTTGGATTCAGCGACCCAAACAAGTCTCTTATTTGTACTAACCCTTTTTCTTATCTGTTTTTCAGTACTTCTTTTAAATATCAAATTTGGCTAATGAATGGCTTTCAGAAATAATCATGTAGCTAGCTGAGAAGTGAGAAATTCTTACTGTCAGAAAATGACAGAGTAGAAAAATTATTTCCTTACATATGTTTCAAAAAGAGAGATGAAGCTTATTTAAAAATAGTGCTCCTGGGATACACTTTGTGATATTTAAAATTTAGGCTGCTAGAGCACGTCTGAAAGAATGTGTTTGTTCTCTACCTGCCTGAAGTCTGTGTGTCCAATTTATATACTTGTTCATTGAAAAAAAGGTATGTATTTGTTCTCTGCAGAAACATGATCAGGGCCAAGTTCTGTTGGATGTAGTCTTCAAGCATCTCGATTTGACAGAGAGAGATTACTTTGGTTTACAGTTGGCTGATGAATCTACTGATAACCCTGTAAGTTGACTCTGGTTTACAAGTACAGTTTTTAAAATCATAATTATGTTTGTTAGTGTACTGTGTTATTTAAAGAGAAATAAATCAAAACTGTTGCAATTTTGTGCCATCTTCCCCAGCTGTGTAATTTGAGTGGATCAGTATCACCTTGTAGTTATAATAAAACTACATATTAATAGTCACAAACTTGGAATAAAATGCTGAGATCTGTGCTTAAGAAATAACACCTTAAAAGGATCCTGTTTGTTTTATTGTATCTGTTTACTAGACTGCATGATCATTGTCAGAAATAGTAAATATTTAATTTTGTATTGTGGTTTTTGTCATTAGTACTTAAAGATATTGAGGGATTTTAGATTGTCCTGTATGGTGTTTCTGTTTCAAGCCCAGATACCTGATTGTCTTTTAATGGTGCTTCATATAGTACACTCTGACAAGGACTGTCAGCTCATCACCTAAACAAGGAAGGGATTCCTGTGAAATTGAGTGTTTACAATGCTTTGTGGGCTTTAATTGAAAGGAAATTCTATACAGCTGAAACTTTGTAAATCACCAGTAGAATCAGAGAGATCCAGGTGTACCATTCACTGTAATAGTTACAGCGATACTGCTGAGATCACCATTGCTTGAAGAACGCTTCTTTTGGAGGTATCAAATGTTCAATACTTGTTTTAAAGTGCAATTTAGCTAAGTATTATTCCTTATAATACAGTTCTTTACCTTATCGCTATTATATGTGCAGCCCAGTGATGGGGTCTAAATTTATCTCCCAACTTGTGTGCCAAATATCATCCACATTTGCTTGTGGGTAGTTCTGTTACAACATTGTTGGGCTCACCTCATTTAATATTTTTATTCTAAACTTTGTTTCTAGGCTGGAAAGACATAGGCATGCTGAAGAACAGGCTGAATTATTTTTTAGCTTTGTTTAAGAAGTATTTAATTGAATATCAATCAGCATTTTATTCAACATTCAGAAATTTTTAGTAGTTCTCATTCATCTGGCTTTCCAAAGCATAGACCTCTAAGCTCTCTGTTTTTTGGTTTATCTACCTGGAAGCAGATGAACACAACACTGTAATAGAAGGATCTGGTTAAGAGTTAGTCTGAAAGAGATGTCACAGCTGTTTGATATAACCACATGTTTTAAAGGTTTGGTTTTCTTTTGGCTTCTAAATATTTTGTCTTTTCAGCACATATTCAGTTACCATGAAAACAATGTGTCAGAGCTACATAGAAATGTTACCAGTATTAGTCATCTAAGCTTGAAGAATTTATGGGTTTGACTAATTCCAGTTTTTGATATCCATTTACACTTGCTTAATTTGGACAAAGGAACCATATTGGATTGACAGATATCCTAGTTACTTGTGAAATAACACAGCAGAATGTTGCTAAGATGTAGTTAATACTGCAGGAGGTAAAGGTGATGGGGAAGAGGGGGTTCTGCTAGTTGAGTGAAACCCGCAGCATTGTGTCTAAACATGGATCTCATAAACTGAAGAAGCTTTATTTGTTTGGTATTAATCTCACAGTAAAAGTCAAGTATCTTTCAATGTGTTTTGAAAGATTCTTATAGGAAATTCATGTGTATCCCTGGCTAGGGTGTCCTTTATCGAGCCTTTGCATTTAGTCTTAAAAGTTAATTGATCCTGTATGAAGTTTTTGGGTTTTTTTACAAAATCACATTTTTGAAGCTCTCTTTGGTTCTTTGCTTCCGCTTAAGTCAACTACTACTAAGATACAGCATGTGGATCTAGTCATCATTATTTGTTATTCCTAATGAATAAAATGACTTAGGACTAACTGTAGATGCATAGTGTGTCTCAGGTAGCTCAGGTACCTCTGTGTGTTTGCTGCCTCCTCCCTCACCTGAAAAAAAAAACAAACCATTTTGGGAAATGTGAGGGAGTTTCATGCTGTACAGGGCTAGGTCTCTGTCACTTCATAGGAACTGTGCCCGTAGAACCATTTCCTGAGGCTTGTGGGCTTGCATTGCAAGGCAGTGTGAGGAATCGAACAGTATTTAAATCAGATAGACTTATGAGTTAACTGAACTACATTGGCTTGCACAGAGACTGCTGGGCTGCTGGTGGGCAGTGGTTTAAACAAATTCTAGAGCTTTCCGGAGAGTCGTACTTTTATCTGAAATTTGCCACATTGATTTTGATGAGGATCTGTCTCTACACAGCAGTGTTCTCCTGTAGAGATGATCAAGGTTGGGCACTGTTCGGTAAAATTGTTGTTTCCAAGATCCCAGTCAGTGATGTACCAGTGCTGACACTTAGGCTGACAATTTGAAGAGAATCTGTGAGCCAGGGGGATCCCTCCCTGGCTGTGTCAGATCTGCAGAATACAGCATCGGAAGTACTGAAAGCAGTTTAAGCAAACTAACTTCTGAGTTGGGTAAATTAGCCTGCTTGTGGCTCTTCACTGCTACAGGTGGTTCACCTTAGAGTAGCCAAAGGTTGTTAAACATAGCACAGTTGAGTTCTAACATCTCTCAGGCTCCTGTGACAATCATAGACACAATCAGTAGTAGAATGAGCACTGTAAGAGACAAATACCTGCACAATAGATGTTAGTTTTGGGGAATCAAAAGTAGCAACTGTCAATGACAGTGTTGGTGTGTCCAGAATCACTAACAAGTCTTTGTTCGCCAGTGAGGCATTTTGATAAAAGACTAAGTAAAAAGTAATAGAATAGGAAGAGTTTCTTGATGTGTAATGGTATGATTTGTACATCTTTGTTTCTCTGAAGTTGGTGTTATAATTTGTCTCTTTTCAGAGGTGGTTGGATCCAAACAAACCTATCAGGAAACAATTAAAAAGTGAGTAATGTATGTATTTCGTCATTTCATCTATTGTTATTATGCTATTTTTCCAGGGTGCCCTGATTAATTAGTAATAACTTTTCTTGACCATAGGAGGATCTCCTCACAGTCTGAACTTCAGAGTTAAGTTTTTTGTAAGTGACCCAAACAAACTCCAAGAAGAATATACAAGGTAGGTCTGGTTGCTTCATCCATACAATATTTTTCTAGGATGATCATTAATTTTTTTAAGGTATAACACAGTAATTTTCTTTAAATCATTCTTGGACATTCTATTGACAAACTTCTAATTTTTGTCTAATGATTACAGATATGAATTATATATGCAGTTGCACCAAATCAGTATACCAATAAGCCTCATGAATAAACTTACAAATTTATATGCAAAGTGAAGTAACTACAAGAAGAAAATACTACCAAGTAGAAACAGAAAAGGGGAAATGGAGAAGAGAGAAAAAACTTAATCCTACTATTCACCAATGAGTACAAATTTAATTTTATACTTACAAAGCTTTCTGCATTGTTTTACAAACGCTCCCCCCCCCCCAATTTTTTGCTTGGCACTAAAAAATTAATCTCTGTATAGTCACAGTCCTAACTTGAATCTTGTAAGCTTATTTTGATAGCAGTGTCTTGAAATCTGTTGAAGAAAATGCTCAGTGTGAATCAAAATAGGAGCCTTGTGAGTTGCAATTAGTCCCTGAAGAAATGCCTCAAATTTTCAGTATATTTAATTACTTCTGGTCCTCTACATAAATGACATGGTTTGACAGATTGGAATTTTTGGATGTCAGCCATTCTGAAAACAGGTCAGCCCCATTCAAAAAACAGTATTTAAATTATTAAGGACAGCTTTTGAAACCTAAGTACCAAAACTGTGAAATTTGAGTCCACTTTTGTTTATAATTTCTTTTAATTTATCATATTTTGGACAAAATTTTGTATATATCTTTGCAGACAGAATTTACTCAAATGAGCCCCAGAGATCTTGGATGAGACTTTGTTTTATTGAAATATTTACTCTAGGCCAATATACTACATCAGAATAGTGAAAAATATGTGAAAAATGTTTTCTTTGAATTAAAGGAAAATATGTAATATTCCTAAGGAGATGAAAAAGAAAGGATAAATCTTGATCAATATGAAGTAAACCATAAAGGAAGAGAAAACTGTTTATTTTAAATGCTGTGCTCTAAATACAAAGCTATAAGTACAACATTCTCTTAAATGAGAAATAATGTATGATTCCTGTATCTAGGTCAGCTCTTTTTTGCTAATAGGCCTAATTGCCCCTGAGAAAACTCATTTGTATTTGGAATTATTATTATTATATAGAGAGAGTTATTGTCCGTGGGCTTTTTTGGAGTGAAGTTAGGATGCCATGCCACAAGTACAGGTCCTTTCACATAATCAGTATTCCCACCTCAAGAAAAGAAAGTGCAAACTTCTGACAATTGCAGCTCAAGCTGAGACTGTTCAAAAATGCTCAGTTTTTACCAATTCCCTGAAAACAAAGGAATGACTCAACACATGAGACAGTATGAATAGATGCCAGAGAAAGGTTCAGTGCAAGCTTGTGTCTTATTAGACCTCTGTGAATTCATGTGAGCAGGGCAGGTTATGAATGGCCCAGGTCAGGAGAGGTCAGTGGGAGCATACTGTGTGTTGGAGAGCTTGGCTTTAGGAACTTGTCTTGATAGGGAATGAGGCTTCATTAATTCAGCTCATGGCAGGAAGACTTCCTTATTAACGTTGGCTCCAGTCAGCAGTAATTCTGTCTTACCCTTTTGTAGCTGTATCTGTATACGGAAGATGAAAACATGGCAGTGCAATGCTGCCTTCTTTGTTTTAGCTGGCTCTTGTGCTGGCCTTTGCAGGTCTACATTGCTAAACTTCCATTGATTTCCCATTTTGCTCAATAATATGTGAGGTTTCAGTTCAAACTGGGGTAGTTGGCTAACAAGCCATCAACCTCACTGTTCGCTGAAAATGGGACAGAAGATGAACCCTTAGTGGTGTCCCTTAATTATGATGTCCCTGAAGTACCATGGAATATTTCTAATAAAGCATTACACCAAAAAAAAAAAATATTAAATAAAATGGACATGCAGCTATATATTTGTTGAGATGCTCAAGCAAAGCATGTGAAGCACATCCATATAATATATAAATTTATATATAAATGTAGCTTGTCATTTATTGTGTTTTTTAACTGGCAAAGAAATTTTGCACTACTATTTTTGGGTTCAATATGCATTTTAATGTGGAAAATGAGAAAGTATTTTGAGGTCTCTAAAGCCTGGCTAACTTTTTAGTTTTAACTTGTTGAGGTTAATAGGCTATCAACCTAATACCTTAGGTTAAACTTCTTCCCTTTCTGGTCAGTTCAAGAACCTCTAGGTGGTTTTCTAGGAGTTGAGCACATGGACTAATATCTTTGCTTCCCAGTTCACTTGTGTTTTCACTCTTTT